>APFE031569288.1:0-17789 GCA_000404065.3 Pinus taeda
GGAGGGTCCGACGAGGTCATGGCTGTTGCCCCAATAAATTTTATTTGTGTGGTGGTTGGGGGTCAGGGTGGGTCATGGGTTGTTGACCCAAAATTATTTAAATTTTTTATTTGAGTCCTAGTGGGGGTGGTGGGGGTCATGGCCCGCCACCCATTTTAATATATTTTTTTGTTATAAAAAAAAAAAATTGGCCATTTTTGAAAATTTGAAATTTGACCGTAGGAGACAAATTAATTAGGCCACAAATTCACCCAGAATCTAGGCCAGATTGGTCAGATTTTCTCCAAATTGCGGCCTCCTTAAGCCCACCCAGTCACCAAAGTCAACCTGAACTTGAAATTCTCCTAATGTTCGCACGGACTCAGTTTGATGAACCGTTCACACCATTGCGACTAGGACAACAAGATCTACACTTGGGTCCTGGTTTGAAATCATTCTGGTCACTTTGATTTTTGAGCTAAGTCCTCTTTGTCCTAAGTGTGTCTCTGGAGCCACCTAGATCAGAACATGATGAGGAGAGGGCAATCAAATGCAAGGAAGTCACTGGGTAACTACCCGAAGAGTGTTATTGCAAGGAGGGTGTCACACTTGGACATCATGGAGGTTGCACCACGAAGATAAAAAACTGAATTATGATGTCAGATGTAAGCCTCCATCATGTTGTTGAACTATACATTTGACATTTGCTGCGTCAAACTACCACTTCTATACATCTAATTAACAATCGAGTTCTTGGTTCTAGTGCAATGGGAAAATCACTACCATGAATCTCTTAAGAGAACAACAATTTCCCAAAGATCTTATAGTCATATATTTGTTGGTTAATTTTACAGTCCAAGATTCAAGAACCTTACCATCATGCTTGTGGCTTAGCCACCTTCCAACTAATGCGATAAAAACACCTAGTAATATTTTCACACTGAACACTATACAATAAACTTAACTCTAATACTAGCTAGACTTTATAAGGGTTTTTGGATTGATTGTTAGTGAAACTCATTGTAGTTAGGTGTGCCAATGTGTGTTGAGTGTTAGCAAGTGCTAGGGAAACACAGGGAGCACTAGGTCAAAATGCATGGAAATGAAAGAATAAGAGTGTGTGACAGGGAGTTTCAATGAGTTCCAAGTGTGGTAAGAGGGGAGTGACATGGTATCCTAAGCAGCGCTAAATCATTCTAGCGTGCCAAAGTGACATGTAGCTAATATGTGCTAGGTTCCAAGGTGTGCCAACTAGTGCTAGGAAGTGTTAGGGAGCGTTAGGGAAACACAAGGGAACACTAGGTGAAAATAATTCATGCAAATGAATGATTAAGATTTTGTGACAAGAAGTGTCAGTGATTTCAAGGTGTTCTAAGGAGGGAGTGACAAGGTATGCTAGGCAATGGTAAGGAATTCTAGAGGCCAGGGAAACATGCCAAGATGTGTTAAGTGCTAAGGTGTGCCAATTCATGCCAGGGAGAGCTATGGAGTGTCATGGAAAAACAAGGGAGCACTAGTTTCAAATGCACAGAAATGAATGAATAAGAGTATGTGACAGATATTGTCACCGAATTCTAGATGTGCTAAGGAGGGAGTGGCAAGGTATGCTAGGTAGTTCCAAGGAATACTAAAGTGCCAGGGTGACATGCAAAGATGTGCCAAGTCCTAGGGTGTGCCAATGTGTGTCAGGGAGTGTTATAGCTCCAAATATCACCCTTGATATTTGTGATGCTCCATTTATGGCCTAGGGCAACCTCTCCTTCCACACCTACTCCAAATACTTAAAAACCAGTGTTTTACTCCCTATACGCGACATTGCCTTGAGCTAAACACGTGTGTACATGGGTCCGGGAATACCCAAGCCGCGTATATGTCTTAAAACACTTAAAAAAAATAAATCTCCTTAATTTCAGGCAGAGATCACGGGTCTTACCTTTTTCTTACCTATTAGTGCCTATGACCGAACTGTTCCCAATGAATTCCCAACTAAAAAACTACTTTGGGAGAAGTATAAGGCTTCAATGGGAAGGCCTAAGGGAGGAGAGAATAGAGAGAAAATTACTCTAATGAGATTATCCCTGATCAAGTCTGAAGATCCTTGTGCTTCCACCACTCCCCCCATTACAGGAAACCCTTGTTTCCTTGAGCTTTGATGTTATTTCACTAGTTGAGATATCTTTGTATGAGTCATGGAAGGAGCCTTTTGAAGACTTGGGATTGGATGGATCTGGAGGATGGTTCCATCCAATCCCAAGTCTTCGAAAGGCTCTTTCCATGACTCATACAAAGATATCCCAACTAGTGAAATAACATCAAAGCTCAAGGAAACAAGGGTTTCTTGTAATGGGGAGAGCGTTGGAAGCACAAGGACCTTCAGACTTGATCAGGGATAATCTCAGCAGAGGAATTTTCTCTCTATTCTCTCCTCCCTTAGGCCTTACCATTGAAGCCTTTATACTTCTCCCAAAGTAGTTTTTTAGTTGGGAATTCTTTGGGAATAGGTGGGCCATGGAAACTAATAGGTAATCAATAGGGAAAACCTGTGATCTCCACCCGAAATTAAGGAGATTTAATTTTTTAAAGTGTTTTAAGACATATACGTGAGTTGGGTATACCCAAACCCACGTACACACACGTTTAGCTTAGGGCAATGTCATGTATAGGTAGTAAAACACTGCTTTTTTAAGTATTTGGACCAGATCTGGAAGGAGGGGTTGTCGTAGGCCATAAATGGAGCATCACAAATATCAAGGGTGAGATTTGGAGCTATAACAGGGAGTGCCACAAGAAAACAAGGGAGAACTAGTTCAAAATGCATGTAAATGAATGGATAAGAGTGTGTGATAGGGAGTGTCAGCAAGTTCCAATTGTGTTGAGGGAGTGACAAGGTTATATGCTAGGAAGTGCCAAGGCATGCTATAGTGTTAGGGCATATTAGGGAGTGGTAGGGTCTATTAGGGAGTGACAAATCATGCCAAGGAATGCAGGGGATGATAATGTGTGCCATGTAGTTCCAATGGATTGTTATATGTTCCAAATTTTATGGCATGTGAAGATGTAAACTATGTTTTTTAGTTGTTTTATGGGCACAATTGGATGTGAGTCTTGACTTGGTAACTTGCTAAGTGGGATGAGTTAAGATTGGACATTAGAAGACTAAGATGAGTTACAGGCCATTAGGGGAATGAGGCATAGTCTAGTTGTAGTAAATGTAACTTGGTAAAGTTGTTGTAGTCGAGGCAGGACTTGGTTAGGTTCCTAAGTCTAAAAGAAAATAAGGGTGGTTATCAGGGCATGATAATTAAGGAGTGCCATGGCTTGCCAAGGAATGAAAAGGTGTGCTAACATATGCCAGATAGCTTCAATGCATGTCGAGAAGTGTTTGGGAGTTTCAGGGAATCACAAGGGAAAACTAGGTCAAAGTGCATGGAAATGAATGAATAAGAGATTATGTCAGGAAGTGTCAGTGAATTCTAGGTGTCCCATGGATGAAGTGTGTTAGGATAATTTCATATTAGGACTTGTTGGAGGAAAGCCTACGATTTTGATAAGAGGATAGAAAAAGAAGTTTCAGACAAAGGGAGACTTTGGTTTAGGCACAACATTATTTTTTCAATGACTTGGTTGGGTTCCCAAGTCACAAAAAAAGTAAGGTTATCTATGAGGGCATGAAAAATAGGGAGTGCCAAGTTATGCAGGGAATTTCAGGAAGTGCTAACACATGTTAGAAAGTTTTAAGGAATGTTAGGCATGTGAAGATATGCCAAGTTCTAAGGCATACCAAGGTGTGCTAGGTTCTAGGATGTGGCGCCAACACATGCCAGGGATTGCCAAGGAAACACAAGGGAGGACTCGTTTCAATTACATGTAAATGAATGAATGTGCATGTGTGACAGGAAGTGTTAACAAGTTATAGGTGTGCTAAGGAGGGAGTGACAACGTATGATAAGAAGTGCCAATAGATGATGGAGTGCTAGGAAATCCTGCTAGGATGTGACAAGTTCCATGGTGTGCCAATGTGTGCCAAGGAGTGTTAGGGAGTGATAGGGAAACACAAGGGAGCACTAGTTCATAATGCATGGAAGTGAAGGAATAAGAGTGTGTGCCATGGAATGTCAGTGAGTTCCAAGTGTGTTAAGGAGGAGTTACAAGGCATGCTTGGAAATCCTAAGGAATACTAAAGTTCTAGTGTGACATGCGGCCAAGATGTGCCAATGCATGCAAGCAAGTGTTAGCTGGGAGTGCTAGGGAAACACAAGGGAGCACTATGTCAAAATGAATGGAAATTTGTAAATAAGAGTTTGTGATTAGGACTTTCAGTGAGTTCCAAGTGTGCTAACGACAAAGTGACAAGGTATGCTAGGAAGTTTTAAGGCATGCTAGAGGCCAGGGAGACATGCCAAGATGTCATAGGTGCTTGGGTGTAACAACATGTGTCAAGGAGTGATACGGAGTGCTAGGGAAACACAAGGGAGCACTAGGTAAAAATGCATGGAAATGAATGAATAAGAGTTTGTGACCAAGAGTGTTAGTGATCTCTAGGTGTGCTAAGGAGAGAGTGACAAGGTATACTATGTAGTGCCAAGGAATGCTAGAGTGTTAGGGCGGTAGGCCAAGATGTGTTAGGTGCTAGGGTGAGCTAGGGAGTGTTACGGGGTGTCAGGGAAACATAAGGAAGCACTAGGTCAAAATGCATGGAAATGAACAAATAAGAGTGTGTGAGAGGGAGTTTCAATGAGTTCTAGGTGTGTTAAGGAGGCAGTGACAAGGTTATATGCTAGGTAATGCCAAGTTATGCTAAACTACCAAGGCATGTCAGGAAGTGCCATGGTGTACCCTAAGGTATTTCTTAGGTGAATAAGGCATATGTTGAATTTCCATTACTCATGAGAATCTAGGTTTGGCCTTAGAATATTTGATGTCAACACACTCAAGTGCCACAACACATATACTATGCAGAATGAAATCTGCCATGAAGAAAAAGCAATGGATTGGATGCACAGAGTTTAAGGTGTGCCATATCTTCATATGTTAATGCTTATTATTGTGATATAAAATAGCCATTTATATGTCTAGTGTAACACTCCTCTGTTGAGATTGCAACAAGATGATGGAGCTTAGTGAAATTAGTTACCTTCACTAAGTGGGCCCGCAGGCTATTTTTGGCGCAAGTCTATTTTTAGAATATGTCTATTTTTAGACATATGGATCATGTCTATGGATTGCAGGTTGTTGTTTATGGATGATTGATCAAGTTGGAAAAAATAGATGGACTTCTATTTTTAGACCACAGAGGAGTGACACCACAACGGAGTGACTGCTCAGTCTAAATATAGAACAGTCAAATATTATTAGCTCATAATAATATTTAGACTATAAACTTTGTCTTATTCTCTTGGAGCACTTCAGTTTGAGCTACAGAGGTGGCACATGCAGCTGTCAGAAGGAAATACACTTTTCTTATGAGTCAGTTGAGTTTTTTCATGCATGACTTTAGTTAGAACTCAAGTGAGTTGAGTTTAGTGGACTGGAGGTGCAGTTGATGGAGTTGTGTTCAGTTTAGCTTTGTTAAACTGGTTGTATTTAGTCTAACTGGCGAATAGACTAGAGATGAGTTGGGTGAATTAGTTATTAATTAATTCACAAGTTATTAACTCATAATACAAATAATGAATACATCAGTTAACTCAGTTGCATGTCAATGCATGTTCAGTTCAGCAGGGACAGGTGTTAGAGAATCAGATTGCTATCAGTTGTGACTATAGTTGTGCACCAGATCTTGCACAAATCAGGGGATTGAGTATGCCAATTATTTTTCCCACATTGTAGCTTGTTCTCACGTGATTTAGCCAAGGAAAGACGTGGCTGCCTTGGAATTATCATCAGTTCTTCTTGCAGGATTGAGCAGAGGAGGCAGGCAAGCAACGAAGGAGATTTGAGCCAGTGATTGATTCAGATCTGAGCTGTATTGTGTGTAACAGAGGTGGAGATACTTGTGAGAAGTATTACGCTGTGTAATGTTACATGACTCAATCATTAATATACAGATAGTTGGGGTTTTTAGCGAGATGCTTTCCCCGGGATACATACTGTGTTAATGTGTGAATGCTCTTGATGTTTTATTGTTATTGATGCTGCTATATTCATGATCAACGTAGAGGAGCTTATGTATTGTGTATGTTTTCCGCAATAGTACATGATCAGGATAATCTCTGTTGAATATGTGTTAAATTATTCAAAATTTCTACAAATATTTCCATTCATACTATGTGTTTAGTTTAACACATAACATGTTATGCAAATTAAATAATTTTTCGAGTTGAGGACTTGGTAAGAAATTCAAGAGTTACTTTGGGGCACTGAGATTTCTAACATTCGTAGGGAGCTTGGTGAAACAATTCTGGTAGTGTTTATGCGATCTTATAGTAAACCCCTATAGATTTGTATCTTCCTATAACAACTTGTAGCAACCCATGATAATATTTGTAGAAACCTATGGTTTTTGCATGTAATTTGTCAACAAGGGAGATTACTCCTATTTTGATTTCATAATGATGATGAACATAAAGTATAACATAATGACAGGGCAGTGGGGAGGTGTCTTAGCATAGAATTCTTAATTGTCCCATCTACCACTCCACTCCCAATGTAATCCTCGATCATACTCCCAACTCAAGTATTACATCATAAAAATACAATAGTCACCTTTTCGAATAAGTCCAGGAGAATAGTCCGTTTGTCTTACTTTCCTCTCACACGTGGGAAGATATCTTTTAGAAAAGTGGGTGTTGACTGCTGGTTAGATTTTGGTTACTAGTTAGTTAGATTTCAGTGGCTGGTCTATTTGAACCTCATTTTGCATAAAAGGCAATTTTCACTGTGTTTCAAATGAATTAAAAGAGAGAGTTTAGGGGTTCCATACCTCATGTTTACCTTTTAGATGCTCGATGTTGATGTATGCCATTATTGCAGGTGTTTTTCATGTGCTCATTGCAGTGTACATTTAATCTTGTAGTAGTTTGCAGGGGTTCCTGTAGCTACTCAGGACATATTTATCATTCTTGGAGGGTATTTATAGAGTTGTATATTTTTTTGTAGAATACAGTCTCCTAAGAGGGCTCCTTATGTGTTGAAAAAGTTGGGCTTGTAGGGTCTTTGTAGTTTGCTACAGGACTATGTAGTTTCCTATAGCAAGAACAAAGGCCCTCTAGGATCAATGGAAAAATATCTTCAAGTGATGTATGTAACTTGATAGTTCATAGGGATGGATGAAATGTGAGTGGAGAAGGTTTTGAGTTTGATTCAACGAAAAAGCGAAAGAAATGGGATGCTACAGGGTGGAATGGGGCGAACATAACGAGAGGAACTCATTTGTGATGCTTGGTCATGGAAAAGAAAATTATTAAGACCATGTTGGTGCTCTTTCTTATAATAGATACTCAAAGAAACTTGGATATATAACTTTATTTAGAGATTGGTCCTTCCTGTAGCAATTTTAGAATTTCCTGTAGAATTTCACTAAAGTTGCAGAAAACCTATGAAAATTGGGTGATTTGAGATGGATGATGTTGGGAATGATGTAAGGGAGTCGAAAATGGTACAAGGATGTCAACTAGTCCATCCTTGGGGAAATATGTGATAGTGACTTGAAATGGGTGCTGGACTCCCTCTTGGTTGGCCTAATTGTTGTGTCTTCTTCTGTTGTAAGAAAATTGTTCATGCACAAAAATCAATGTAAGAGATCAATATGCTTTTGCTTTTATTTTCTTTTTATCTTTTATTTTTTCCCTATTTTGGGGCTCAATTACTACCTCATGGAGGTTTTCACCCAAAGCTTTATTCTATTTATATTTTTTCTTTAAACTCAATGACCGCCTCATGAAGCTTTTCAACCAATGACCCTATATTAAGCACCTCAAAGGAGGTTTTCAGTTGAGATATCTAATTATCATTTTCCCCTTTTTTTTTGGATCAAGAGCTAAATGGATTAGGATATTTGGTGCTCTAAATCACATTCATTTCCTTGCTTATTGAAACTGTGTATTTAGCCTTGGGAAATGGCTCCCTGTAAACCTTCATCCTATAACAATTTACTAACAATTGTATTTTCTCCTCATCTATGGTTCTTACTTGGACAGAGCCATTATCACAATAATTTTCCACCAAGTAATGTCCCAACCATCTCGTCATGAGTTTTGGCTTTGGAGTCCTTGAAAATAGAGTCATATAAGAGAACTCGATCACCCTCTTAGTGTTTGATGTATCCATAATTTGAAATTTTACTTTGTAGTTGGACTACCTTGGTATGCAATAAGGCTTGCATCCTGTAGTCATCCAAGGAATTTATCTATTGTATTCTATTAGCCTATTCCTTGGTCAAATACATGTTTAGCTAAGAGGCCATTCTAAAAATGTTGTATTCAAACTCAACTGGTAACAAAACGTTCTTTCCATAGACTAATGCATAGGGGGTGAAACCAATGATGGTTTTCCAAGTAATGTTGTAGGCCCAAGTGGCTTCAATGATCCTCTCTACCCAATATTTATTTTTTCCACTAATTACCTTAATAAGAGTGTTTTCTAATGCTCTGTTAATGACCTTTATTTTCCTGTTTGCTTGGGGGTAGTAGGGAGTGGACTTTCAATGGAAAATGTGACACTTCTTCATTATCACCTCAACTAGGCTGGAAGTAAATTGCGTGCCTTGATCTATTACTAAATCTCTTGGAAAACCAAACTTGTAGAAAAAACTCTCTTTTAAGAACTTAGCTACCTTTTTCTTCGTGGCTTCTTTTACTACTTTTACTTTAGCCCATTTAGTTAGGTAATCAGTTCATATAATGACGTACTTTTTATCTTCAGATGGGGGATGAATAGGACCAATGAAGTCCATGCCCCATTTCTCAAATGGCTCAAAAAACACTTGAGGTTGAAGGGGAATTTCATACTTCCTTGTAGGCTTCCCCATTCTTATCATCACATTATGTAGTGTATCTTTGGTAATATTTATGAAGAGTTGGCCAAAATTATCTTGCTTGTAGGATCTTGTAGATTGTCCTTCTTGCAGTAAAATGACCTCCACAGGGTCCATCATGGTAAGTGTAGAGGATATAATAGACTTCATCCTCCCTCACACAGATTCTTAAAACTTGATCCGATCCCAGCTTTAAGAGGCTTCCCCTAATCCAAATATAAGATGAAATTTACCTAATGATCTTGCATTTCCCCCTTCAAGACTGGTGAGAGGGAGTTGGTCATGGCTAGATAATAGGAAATGTCAACCATGGAGAGTGAAGTAAGATGGAAAAAATATGTTCATTTGAGAATTGATCATTAACCAACCCTTCATATGAAGAAACTGTTAATCTTGACAATAAATATGTAACAACATTTTCTTTCCTTGGCTTCTCAACAATGGTTAAGTCAAACTATTGCAAAAGAAATAACCACCTGATTATCCTAGCATTTGCATCTTGTTTGTTCATCAAATACTTAATTGTTGCATGTTCAATATGTACAAAGACTTGGTAACAAGTAATATAGTGCCTAAAATTATTCAAAATGTACAACAAGGAATTCTTTTTCACTTACAATATAATTTAATTCAACCTTAGGTAGATTCTTAGTAATGAAATAGATTCCATAAGGAAGTTTACCTTCAAGTTAACCTAAAGCTACTCCAATTGGTCTGCCTGATGCATCTGTGTGAATCTGAAAGGGAAGGGTGCAATTAGGACCTTTGAGAATACATGTTGTCATTAACTTTTTCTTTATGCTCTCAAATGCTTCTATGTATGGATCCACCCAACAAAACTCAACATATTTAGTTAGCAAGGGAAAAAAAGGAGAGGTAATTTTACTGAAATCATTTATAAACCTTGATAGTATCCTTCAAGGCTTAAGAAGCTTCTAACATCTATTTGTTTTTGAGGTATAATAAGGTTTTTGATGATGGCTACCTTACTAGGGTTTACTTGAATCCATTTTAAGGAAAAGAAATGTCCTAGAACAACTCCCTCATTCATTAGGAACAAACATTTTTCCTGACTTAAGGAGAGGTTCATCTCTCCACATATTTGCAAGACCTTGCTAATATTGGGGAGAGATTCTTAAAATTCATTCCCATAGGGTATGAAATCATGCATATAAATTTGTACTGAATCATGTGCAAGATTAGAAAAGATGCTAAGCACAACCCTTTGGAAACTGGCAGGGACATTAAATATGCCAAATGGGAGGACCTTATAAGAAAAAGTCCCTCAAGGACAAATGAAAGTGGTCTTATCTTGGTTGTCAGGACTATTTTGGATTTGATTGTACCCACTAAACCTATGAAATAAGGAAAATAACTTTTTTCCCATCAAGGACTTTGTGAGTGAAGAGAAAGTGAAAATGATCTTTCCTTATGGATTTATAAGGTTCCTTGTAATCAACACAAATTTGCCATTTTCCATTCTTCTTGGGAACAATAACCAAATGAGATACCCATTCACTATATGAAATTTTATAGATGAACCCCACATCAAATAATTTTTGCAATTATTCTTTCATAATATCCTTTAAATAAGGATTCATTCATCTTTGAGGTTGGTGAACATGCTTGTGATCTTCCTTTATGTATATGTGATGGGTGCATACAAATGGATGTATAGATTTAATACCCTTGTATTCTTGTGAAAATTCACTAATGTGGTGCCTAAATACAATGAGCAATTGATCCTTTTGACCAAGTAAAAGTGAGGAGTAGATTTTCAATAATTTGGAGGGTATGATTTCTACCATTGTTATGTTGTTATGATCATAATAAACATTGAATAATTCTACCCATGGAGTATCCTTAGAATAACTAGGTTGTTATAGGCATAACTCCTGTTTCAATTCATTAATGTTCATAGCAGCAGGACATTAATTTTGTAGAAAATGGTTAATTAAGTCATCTTCATCAACCTGCTTGTTGTTGAGGGTGTTTTTTATTGTACACATAGTATAGGGTGATGAGATGTTAGAATCCTCTTATTATTCTTCTAACCATGTAGGAAAATCAAATTCAATGAGAGGTTGAGCTAGGGGATACAATACAAGCTATTTTTAGGATTTCCCATTGGTATTTGTCATGTTTCCAACCCTACAGTTTATATATGCATTAGTAGTAGCTAACCAAGGAATACCTAGAATGAATGGATAACCAATGAATTTGGTTTTAGGCTGGAGGACAAGGAAGTCTCCGGGATATTCCAAGGAGTTAGTGGAGACCATTACATCTTTGATTACGCCTTCTAGATCTAGTGTGGATCTATCAACCAACTGTAACGCAATAGTGGTATTTCTCAAAGACTCTTAGAGGTTAATCTTAAACATAACTTCCCTATTCATGGCATTGATTGGAACTCCAAAATCAATGAGATTTTTTGGAACTACAATATTGTTTATATGTACATATACCACTAGACTTCCAGGATCCAAATACTTATGGATGATTACTTGCCCAAGCATCAGGTCAACAAGTTGCTCAATAACATTTATGGTAAGGGCATCCCTTCTCTTATTTATAGGCCTTATAAGGCATTATTATTTGATGTATTTATTATAGATGGGAACATCCTTGATGGCTTGGAGGAGAGGTATTTTTACACAAAAGTTTTTTAATTCTCCCAGAAGTTCAACTCCTTTCAGGGTGTGTGTTTTTTGGGTTTCCATCCTTTTAGGATAGGGAGTATTTTGGTGAACGATTTGAGGCACATGATCCTCCTTTTCTTTCTCAAGATATTCATTGAGATAATGCATGTGGATATTTGAGATAACCTTCCCTGACCTAAGGTTGATTTTTTGGACCTATATAAAATAGTTTTGATAAGTAGTCTCTCCACTGTAAAGAAGTTGAGTTTGGTTATTATTAGGATCGAGATTTGGTTAAGAGGTATGTAGGGTACCTTTTGTTGTTGAGGAGGATGAATACGAGTAGGTGGTTGGGCCACATGAGACCTCCATCCTTGTGATGGATTACCTCATTGAGGAGGTTGGTTAGAATATATCTGGAAGGGAGGAACAAAATTTTAAGGAGAATATGGCCAAGGAGTGGGCATGGGCCAAGGCGAAGCACTAGGATGGAACTAAGGATGATATTGAGCATTGTAATTATGATTGAAATGAGAAAGGAAGTTTATGCATTCCTGGAACTGACTTGGGGCTTGTGGTCTCTTATGATTCATGAAGCATAATTTCTCCAGGCTCCCTTTTGTTCCTTAATAAAAAACCTTAAAAACTGGTAGATATGGAAACTTATTAGTGGAATTATTTTCTTAAAATACATTACAATCTTCCTTAAAATTTAAAAGACATTCATTCATAGGGTCTCTCTTAGCACTAGGGTCAAACACAACCAATGCTTTCTCTGCTTCTTCTTATTTTCTTTTAATCTACAAAGTATCCATTTGCATGGAAAATGTGTGTAATATTTCGGTTTTCATGTCTTCTAAAATTCCTTCGATTTCATTTTTAATAAGCACATAGGAAGAGAAAGTACTTGCCAAACTCTTGTTTATTCTCCCTCCTTTTCTTGTGGCTCTCCAATTATTTTTATAAACCTACTTAATCTCATCATAGGTGAGTTGGTAGATATCTCCATTAGCCAATAAGTTGAGAATTTCTATGAGACATTCTTTGAATCCCCTCAATAGTACAAGATTTAAGGGATTTGGTCCCAGAGAGAAATTATGTGCCCTTCTATAACATAGCTGGATTCTTTCCTCATAATCCTCTAAAGACTCATTTCCCCCCAAGTCATTATGAAAATCTCATCTATGGTGTACCTTTCTCTACAATAATCTCAATACTTATTGTTAAAACCTTGTTGCATTTGATCCCGGGTGGTGATACTATTACCTTTAAGGCTCATGAACCACTAGAGAGCTGCATTCTTCAATGTGGAAGGAAAAAATTGATCTTTTGCTCATATATGTTGTAGTCATAAGTTTTACACACAAAGATGTCAGGATATTCTATGATTAGGCCATAGAAGTATATAGGCACAAATGGGTTAATATTTTTCATTTTTTCTTCTCCATCTATCTCTTTAATGGGAATTACAAACACTTCATGCTGTCTTTCTTCAACCATAGTAGTGGTGGGGATTGAAATATTTACTCCTCCTATAAGCTCCTCGAAGATCCTTGCTTTCTCACTCAAAGGAGCCTCAAAGGTCCCCGTGGATAGAGCAAGAGGCTCATAGTCAACTCAAAAAGGTTAGTTGCTAGTAAAAGTGGGGGTTTTCGATACAATATTTCTTGCCTTGTCCCTAATTCCACAAGGTGTAAAAGAAGAAAATTATGGAAAAACATTGGTTTTTATATTTTTTTTAAAGGATGCTAATGTTTTTTCTATTTTTCTTTTTGTAGGAGACAAAATAATAAAAACGTGTGAATCAATCAAAGAAAATGCAGTGCATACCTTGACACCTTCATGGTAACAATGCCAAAAAGTGACGGCCCTCTGTATTATAGCAACAATGTTGTAACTCCAAGAGTCTAAGATTTAATTATCTACCCAAGGTTTATATAAATTTAAAAGAGGTCGACATTATATATGCAACATGCAGTATTTTTTTTCCTCTCCTAATTCCTATACAAGTGAGAGGTTTTGAAGTGTAGGCTAGATGAACATAAGCTAAGTTAAGTTGCCAGGCTAACTATGCTACATGAAAGTAAATTTGTAGAAGTAACTTGCAAAAGTGAAATGACACACACCTATGCTACCTGCAATAAATGAAAAACACACTTTTCTTGGAAATAAAGGATTTGCAAACTTGAAATGAATGTTGCAAAAAAAAACACTTAGAAAGCATTTAGTGAAAGCATATAAAGGCAAATTTGTGATATTTCTTTTCTTCTAAACTCCACATCAACATCCCATACATGTTCCAATATGTTAAGGAGGCTAAATAAAGAGTTTATTGCTGAATTGGGCGAGAAAAATGTACCATCTGTAGACTACTACATGATTCCCTATTTTGCTATGGAAAGAGACCAACGAGCTAGTAACATAGTTATAATGCACACCTAAGATGAGGAAAGGGGGTAGGAATGATTGATAATGATGTTACTCAGTTGGTAAAGGCACGAGGAACCTAATATACATTTTATCATCACAAAATCAAGCTCTTTCTATCCCTTATAACCATATATCAACTGCATAATAAACAAAAAATTGCATTTTTTCCCCTTTTTTATCCCAAAATGGATATGGATATCATAGGGGTTAACTTTGTATTTATTGTAGAATTTGAGAGAACTTGTAATCCCCACACTCCATTTCATTCATACTTACATCAAGTTCAAATTTAACTTCTTCTTAACTTTCAAACACTTGAAAATATATATGTAGTGACAAGCCTCAAGTGCTTAAGTTATACCCCAACTTGAATAATACTATTCCCTCCTTATATCCTCATTCCCATAATCTCATAACACAAATTGGATTGGTAGACTACAATCTATATCATCTCAAACCATATGTATATCCACATGTGAGGTCCTATGAACCCAAATTGTAGAAGTAAAATATAGGGGCAATATATTATTTCGAGACATAAAAGTAGGGGTGGGGTCTTTCTCATTGGAAAAAGGTGTGAAGAAACTAATCAATAAGGTGGTAAATAACATCCATAGTGGAAGAAACAACATCAAGCAGGGAATATCTAAGAAGAAAGCAGGTAATATCTAAGAAGAAAACAAAGTAGATTGTTGATATTAATGTCAACAAGGATGAACAATAAAGGCATGCCAAGATCTTCATTTTGATTGGCCTGCAAGAATAAAGTGCAAAAGTTCCCTATAATACACACACATAAACACTGCCTCCTCTCGCCACCTCCTAGGATCAATACATCCACACAAACACTACCTCGTTTTTCCACCTCTTGGGATCAAAGTGGATGTATGAAATGCTTTGCATTTAAGTATTTTTAAGAGTTGACACACATTCCAATATGCTTGAGTTGCATAGTTGGATGTAATGGTATAGCATCATTACTTTGATGTGTGAGATGCTTTCCATTTAAATGTTTTTAAAAATTTGCACTCATTCTAAAATGATTGAGTTGCATAGTTGGATGTATTGGTATGATTTCATTTAACCACCCAACCTCAAGTGTTTTGAGATAGGTGAAAGCTTATGAAAATATGTGATGTTAACCTTAGATAATTGTGAAAGTCTTACCATTATCCTTGTTTAATTTGTTATATAAATTTTAAAATAATACAACTTCCACAAAAAGAGAGTGCACCCCCAACTCTTGAAACCAAAAAATATAGCCTTCATTTTACAAGAAAATCGATGTTTCCATCGTAGAGGCACAACCTTTAAATTTTGCTAGAAAGAAAATGTTTCCATCCTTGTTGGTAGTTTCACAACATAGATATTTTTTTTTTTTTTTGATGATTCTATCCTTGGTTTTTTATGATTTTGGGTAATTTATACAAATTTATGATTGCATTTGTATTTGGTGCTTAAGGATTGTTAAACTCAAATCATTTTTATTTTTATTGTTATATCCATATCTCTCAGTTCTAAGCAATCCCTACAAACACATAATAACATTTACATTTGAGGATTAATATTTGAAACCCCATTCCAATCTATTCACTAAATATAGAAGAAGGACAAATTATGCAATAAACTATAAAAATGATATTTCCTTTCACAAAAGTTAACTGGGGTTCATACTTCAAATTAGTGAGTTATACTTGAATTTCCTTGCACTCAAGTAATTTTCTAGCATCTGCTTTAAAAATGAAGCTTGCATAAAAGGATTAAAGGATGTTAATAATCAATTCTTAGTACATAACATGTTTAAAGAAAATGTGAATGATGTGGCATCAAGGTTCGCTTCCATGTAGATTAATCTCCATGAGATGCAATACAAACTAATAATGCTGTTTATAGAAACATATTGATAAGGTTATTTTGAAAATATTCTTTGGTTGTAGCTTGTAATCCTAGGAGGACTGTCTCTGGAAATTTCTCCACTTTTATAATCAATCTCAAGCTGAGCCAAAGATATCCACAAAATCATAGATCTCCCTTTAATCCTCCCACTTCAATCCATTCCATTGAAGTTTGTTTAATAGACCGATAATCAGAAAGTAAAATGATTGTTCATCATGAAATTTGATCGACCCACAACCATTTTCCAACAGATCTACTTCAATTGAAATATTTTCAGAAGGGCCTCTAAGAGATTCATGGAGTTGTATACGCATATGTCGGAGTAAGAGAGTCTGCAAGTAGTTCCTAAAATATATCACTATTGTCACCCTTGAGTGGGAGTGTGAATGGCATGGGAATTGGAAAACACAAGGGTAGTAATTAATGGAGTTGACGATGTAAGGAGGAAGAAGGTTACGACAGTGAGAATTGCTTCTCAGGAAGCCCAGATATCAATGTTACTGTCTCTATACCATGCTCTCAACATTGTTGATAAGTTGTCATTGCTCCACATTTTTGAATCATGACCTTGCAAAGTATTATAACCTTTTCCCCTTTGAAAATCTTATAAAGTTCACAACAAAATGGTGCAATTCCCTATCCAAAACAATAAGATTTATAAACAATATATGTTTGATTGAATTTCATATGAGGAGAATTATTTCTCTATTATGTTTCAAACTTAGCCTTATAAATATTTATAATCTCAATTGTTACATTCAATGGGATTGACTAGATTTATGTTAGTTCTCATATTTGTAAATTCTGTAACCAAGACCTTATTGGTCATCAATTCCATATCACTTCAGTTGAGGCATATGGAAGGTAGACAAGCTTAAGCATTGGCACAACATTGTATATAGTGGCTCACAATTATTTTAAGTAAATCCATGATGACAATAAGAAACAATTTGTCAATACTTTTTACCATTTTAAATGGTACAACTTTTGATGATGGAATATTTTCTATGTCTATTCATCTTTGCATGATGCATACATGCCATTATTGTTGATAATGTCACACCACTTGATAATTACAGCACAACTTCTACACTCATATGAAACCATTACATGGTTTGATAAACTTTGTCGTTTGTGTCAATATATATATATCAATCAATCTTTACAATGTTTACATTGTAAACAATGTTGTCTCCTTTAGAAATCCCCAATGAAACTTTGAACTCAATCTCGTATTTTCCATTTTTCTTGATCATTTTTCCTTTTTATTTGTATAATTTACATCCTTCTAAACTTCCTCTAATATATACTTGAGAGTCAACCCCTTGGTGGTAGTAATCTTTTGAAGCTTAGGCTGCTCAAGGCTCTCAACAAGTCCCAAATGTAAAATAGGCTTAGATATGGTTGTACTATAGACTTGGTTCTTCAAAGGATATGCACCCTCTATGGAAATCATGGGTAAATGATACCTACGAATAACAAATGATTTTCATCAACATGTAAGCATGGGGGGTTGTAGTAGGTGGCAAAGTGACTTCTTCTTTCCTTTTTTTTATATTTCATAGACTAGGAGGACTTCTCATGTTTTAGTTGAATTTATATTTTTAGTAATAGATGACTATACAAGGGCTTTGGAAGAGGCAAAACATCATTCCTAATGAGTCTTCTTAGCAACTGTCACCAAGAAAAATCATGAAGGCAATGGCATCTAGAAACTCTCTTGCCATTACTTACAATAAAAGACAGTGAAAATCGTCACTCACAAACTTCAACACATGAATGATTACCATCAAACATGCATGTGATTTTCACCATTTCATAATGTTTAGAATATTAAAGACAAACCAAACTCTAACAATATGCATGGA
>APFE031569308.1:0-26442 GCA_000404065.3 Pinus taeda
ATATTGTTTTGTTCACTGCAACCTTCTCTTCTAGCACGCAGTACAGACTAACATGCAGTGCAGTCGGCACATTTATCCACGAGGAGGTCATGAAGCTCTTTGCAGCTGTACACGTAGGGGTTGTGCCGGTCCACAAAAAAACTCACTCTGAGTTTCCAAAACGATAAGGTGGGAAGGGTTACAATGCACTCATCACACTTTCCGACCCAAATGTCGTGATGTCTCTACTACAATCACGCCCTCACTCGGCTTATAGGATTAACAATGCTGCAAATCTGATACTATGTCAAGAGTTGCACAAGGAAGACATTAAATGACAAACCAACACAAGAGGAGCTCACAGGTGTGGATCACTAGCAGCTCCTACAAGTAAAATGCCACACAGACTTCACATTAATCTCCAATAATAAATTGATACAATTTTTTAGGGACAACAAATAATATCCCTAAATAATAGGAACTGAATGAGAAAGAAAAGTAGAATGCACAACTATGTAACAACAATAACCTATTCTCCATTAATTCTAACAATTGTGTCCTCTTAATCAATAATATTTGTATTATCAATTTTATGCAATGTAAGATAAAAATAAAAATTTATCTCTTCAGGAATCCAATACATGAAAAATTCATTAACATTTCATTTTTTACAATATCCATGTTTCCTTCAACATTCATTGTTGCAGCTTATATGCATACTTCAACAACAAATGGTGCTGCAAGTTATTCTTCAAAGAACATTAACTCTTCTTGAAATTTTGTTGTTTCTTCATGATCATCCTGTTTACCTTCAAACTCAAAATCAATGCCAAGTTTGAAAACCTCTGGAGAACCATGGTTGTTTTGTTCTTTCTATATGAGAGCTTTTTCCTCTTGCACTTCTTTCTATGCCTCTATCACTTCCATATTTTTTACTAAGTATGACTGTTGCAAATAGGTTGTCTTCCACTTGGATTCTAGAAAGAAGTGACATTTTCTCATAAAATAACATCATATGAATCAAAGATTTTTGTTGCATCATGTGCAACCAATAATCATTGGCTAATTGGCCTTCATCAAAGTTAACGTCAACAACTTTAATTGTTGGATTGACAAAACCATTTACAGCGTCAACAGAAGTTTCATTGTCATCAACAAACTCTAATGCTCGATTCACTAATTCATCATTAGCTTGTGGTTGGGCATAGTGGGATAAATGAGCATCTGTGTTTTCTTTCTCTATTTTCCTATAACACACCATTATCATTTTCATCCACTTTTAAGTGGGATTCATGAAAACTTCATCTTTGTATATCTGCTACTATAGATCCACCTTCCTTTTCATCTACAACTTGATTACTTTCCTTTTAAAAAAACCTCTTCATAAGGGTATTTTAGGTCTCCTTTCTTTTCATTGTATCTACAATGAGGGGAAGAATGTTGTCATCTACACATTCCTTTATACATTTTAATACAAAGTCACTATTTTTTATTTTTGCTGACAAATATTTCAAATAAACCCTAACAATTATTTTTGTTTCTTTGAATTTCTTAGCCTCTTGGATTTTTCCATCTGTTGAGTGTTGGCTAACGATAACTCAACAAACATATCAACTTGAAAACATAGTCATTTCCTGGAATCAGTAAACCCTTCAGTAATTCTTTTAATACATTATGGCTTCCATGTTACACAAGTTCAAACAAATTTAGCTTTCAACTTTAGCTCTAACAATGATGGCTATGATTTGGCTCAGAGTGGTGGCATGCAATAAGGGTGGTTCCAAACGATGGCTATGACTATGGCTCGGAGCGGTGGCATGCAATAAGGGTGGATCACCAAGAGCTCCTACAAGAAAAACACCACACAAGTTTCACATTAATCTCCAATAATAAATAGATACAATTTGTTAGGGAAAACAGATAATATCCCTGAATAATAGAAACTAAACGATGAAGAAAAGTAGAATTCACAACTACATAACAATAATAACCTATTCTCCATTAATTCTAACAATTGTGTCATCTTAATCAATAATATTTGTATTATTGATTTTATGCAACATAAGATGAAAATAAATATTTATCTCTTCAGGACTCCAATACATGAAAATTTCATTAACATTTCATTTTTTACAACATCCATGATGTCTTCAACATTCATTGTTGCAGCTTATATGCATACTTCATCAACAAATGGTGTTGCAAGTTATGCTTCAAAGAACTTTAACTCTTCTTGAAATTTTGTTGCTTCTTCATGATCGTCTTGTTTGCCTTCACACTCAAAATCAATGCTAAGTTTGAAAACATCTAGAGAACCATATCTTTTTTGTTCTTTTTGCATGAGAGCTTTTTCCTCTTGCACTTCCTTCTGTGCCTCTATCGCTTCCATATTTTTTACTAAGTTCGACTATTGCAAACAGGTTGTCTTCCACTTGGATTATAAAAAGAAGTGGCATTTTCTCAGAAAATAACATCATATGAATCAAAGTTTTTTGTTGCATCATGTGCAACCAATAATCATTGGCTAATTGGTCTTCATCAAAGTTAACATCAACAACTTTAATTGTTGGATTGACCAAACCATTTACTGTGTCAATGGAAGCTTCATTATCATCAACAAGCTCTAATGCTCGATTCACTAATTCATCATTAGCTTGTGGTTGAGCATAGTGGGATAAATGAACATTTGTGTTTTATTTCTCTATTTGCGTGTAACACGCCATCATCATTTTCATCCACTTTTAAGTGGGATTTAGGAAAACTTCATCTTTGTAGTTCTGCTGTTATAGATCCACCTTCCTTTTCATCTACAACTTGATTACTTTCCATTTAAAAAAACTCTTCATAGGGGTATTTTAGGTCTCCTTTCTTTTCATTGTATCTACAATGAGGGGAAGAATGTTTTCATCTACACATTCCTTTATACATTTTAATACAAAGTCATTATTTTTTATTTTGGCTTACAAATATTTCAAATAGACCCAAACAATTATTTTTGTTTCTTTGACTTTCTTAGCCTCTTGGATTTTTCCAGCTATTGAGTGTTGGTTGACGATAACTCAACAAAAATATCGACTTGAAAACATAGTCATTTCCTGGAATCAGTAAACCCTTCAGTAATTATTTTAATACATTATGGCTTCCATGTTGCACAAGTTAAAACAAATTTAGCTTTCAACTTTAGCTCTAACAATGATGGCTATGATTATGGCTCAGAGTGGTGGCATGCAATAAGGGTGGTTCCAAACGATGGCTATGACTATGGCTCAGAGCGGTGGCATGCAATAAAGGTGGATCACCAAGAGCTCCTACAAGCAAAACGCCACACAAGCTTCACATTAATCTCCAATAATAAATAGATACAATTTGTTAGGGACAACAGATAATATCCTGAATAATAGGAACTGAATGACGAAGAAAAGTAGAATTCACAACTACGTAGCAATGATAACCTATTCTCCATCAATTCTAACAATTGTGTCCTCTTAATCAATAATATTTGTATTATCAATTTTATGCAACATAAGATGAAAATAAAAATTTATCTCTTCAGGACTCCAGTACATGAAAATTTCATTAACATTTCATTTTTTACAACATCCATGTTGTCTTCAACATTCATTGTTGTAGCTTATATGCATACTTCATCAACAAATGGTGTTACAAGCTAGATAACTGGATTCGTCCTAGAGGCCCCTCGAATCCCAAATCCAACGTGTCCGACACGATTCTACCCTGATTTGTGTCCAAATCCAATGACACGTCGTGTCCTATTTTGACACGTCGAATCCGACTGCGTGTGAAGATTTTGGCAGCGTGTCATCTTTTCCAAGACTCGTTAGGCGGCAAAAGTGACATGCACGCCTATGAAAAGACCGCATTTGGTCATTACAGCCACGCATATTTTCAGATGACAAGCATTTTGGCAGCTTAATGATCAAGTCTAGGCCCTAGTATTCATATGCTATTCATGGTAATGCTAAATTCTTAAAGTAAAAGTGACATTCTCCTTAATCTTCATTTTCATCCTTTTACTTAAATTTTTAACATTACCGTGAAATGAATCAGGATGTTTGAGAGTGGTTCCAGCATCATTGGATTTCATATGCAGAAAGTAGAATTTTATATTTCATTCAAAATCCAACAGACTTATTAGTTTTTCAAGATTTTAGGATTGGGGGATTGCAATGTTTCTATTGAATTTTGTCATGTATTAGGGTATGGAACTCGTATTTAATCAAAAGCACCAATCCCTCTATGTACCTTGATGTTAGTGACATTGGTTGTCGAACTCCTATATCATGACCCTCCTAAAAACGTATGCATCACTCAAACAA
The DNA here is from genome assembly GCA_000404065.3 of Pinus taeda. NCBI lineage: Eukaryota > Viridiplantae > Streptophyta > Pinopsida > Pinales > Pinaceae > Pinus > Pinus taeda. Next base: position 4,317 of record APFE031569308.1, read on the forward strand.
AATCTTGACTTGACATGTTATGCTTATTCTATCTTATGTTAATGCTTAAAGGGTGATATTAATGACAAAGATCCCTATACAGATACAGAGGTAATGACAAAGATAACTCTGGATATTAATGCTTAGAGGGTGATATTAATGACAAAGATCTTGATTTTCCAACAAGACTAAAAAATTAGACATTTCTCGTGGCGGCAAGAGGGCCAAGCATAAGAAATAGATAATAGATTGACATGTATTTGAATTTTGTATGTATTATGCATGCTAATAGCTATAGATGAAGATCTATATTTGAAATCAATAAATTTGTATCATTAATTAAAATTTGTGTAAGAAAATATTATTTTATATATATATCTATATATATATATATATATATATATATATATATATATAAACGAATCCTACGTGTCCTGTTCCGGGGGGTCAACGTGTCCGAATCCGGCACACGAATCTCGAATCCTATGTGTCCCGAATCCCCGTGTCAGGTGACTTAGGTTGCAAGTTATGCTTCAAAGAACTTTAACTCTTCTTGAAATTTTGTTGCTTCTTCATGATCGTCTTGTTTTCCTTGACACTCAAAATCAATGCTAAGCTTGAAAGCATCTAGAGAACCATGTCTTTTTTGTTCTTTCTACATGAGAGCTTTTTCCTCTTGCACTTCCTTTTGTGCCTCTATCGCTTCCATATTTTTTACTAAGTTCGACTATTGCAAATAGGTTATCTTCCACTTGGATTCTAGAAAGAAGTGGCATTTTCTCAGAAAATAACATCATATGAATCAAAGTTTTTTGTTGCGTCATGTGCAACCAATAATCATTGGCTAATTGGTCTTCATCAAAGTTAACATCAACAACTTTAATTGTTGGATTGACCAAACCATTTACTGTGTCAATGGAAGCTTCATTATCATCAACAAGCTCTGATGCTCGATTCACTAATTCATCATTAGCTTGTGGTTGAGCATAGTGGGATAAATGAGCATTTGTGTTTTCTTTCTCTATTTGCCTGTAAAACACCATCATCATTTTCATCCACTTTTAAGTGGGATTCAGGAAAACTTCATCTTTGTAGTTCTGTTGTTATAGATCCACCTTCCTTTTCATCTACAACTTGATTACTTTCCCTTTAAAAAAACTCTTCATAAGGGTATTTTAGGTCTCCTTTCTTTTCATTGTATCTACAATGGAAGCTTCATTATCATCAACAAGCTCTAATGCTCGATTCACTAATTCATCATTAGCTTGTGGTTGAGCATAGTGGGATAAATGAGCATTTGTGTTTTCTTTCTCTATTTGCCTGTAAAACACCATCATCATTTTCATCCACTTTTAAGTGGGATTCAGGAAAACTTCATCTTTGTAGTTCTGCTGTTATAGATCCACCTTCCTTTTCATCTACAACTTGATTACTTTCCCTTTAAAAAAACTCTTCATAAGGGTATTTTAGGTCTCCTTTCTTTTCATTGTATCTACAATGAGGGGAAGAATGTTCTCATCTACACATTCCTTTATGCATTTTAATACAAAGTCGTTATTTTTTATTTTGACTTACAAATATTTCAGATAGACCCAAACAATTATTTTTTTTCTTTGACTTTTTTAGCCCTTGGATTTTTCCATCTGTTGAGTGTTGGCTTACGATAACTCAACGAGCATATCGGTTTGAAAACATAGTCATTGCCTGCAATAAATAAACCCTTCAACAATTCTCTTAATACATTATGGCTTCCATATTGCACAACTTCAAACAAATTTAGCTTTCAACTTTAGCTCTAACAACAATGGCTATGATTATGGCTCAGAATGGTGGCATGCAATAAGGGTAGTTCAAAAATCTCAAATAAATTCACCTTTATCACTCAAATACACCATTCAAATCAATTCAAAAAAAAATAGCCATTCAAAATTACTTTTCCTTTCAAGGATTTTTTTAAGAGCCAAAATAAAATTTCAAAAACACCCTTATATAATTTTAACAACACCCTCAACAAAAATAATAAATACCTCTTTAAAATAAAAAAAAATAAAAACTAATTTTTTAACTTAATCACATCTCATAAGTACATTGTAAATAGCTCATGAGCACATATCATGTCACGAGTAGAAAAAAGAACATGAGTACGGAATTTGAGATTTCAAACGAATCGATAGTTGCATATTTGTATCTCATAAGCACATTGTAAATATCTCATAAGCACATTATACATAGCTCATGAGCACATATCATAAGCAGAAAAAGCACATGTTTAATGAATTTGATCTTTCATTCATGACAAAGGATTTGTTTACCCTTCTTTTAATTTAATTATTGCTATGGCTTCGATAAATAGTCGAGGATGAATTTCTCTTGCTTCAAACAGTTGTCCTTCGTCAGATCTTTGATTGTACACGTTTCTTATTTTTATTTTCGGGCTACGATGTTACCAAGAGATTCGCGGTAGTTCAAAAATCATTAAGCAGTAAGAGATAACACAGCTTCGACGCTTCTGGAGTGAAATAGTAATGTTGCTCACGAAATTTGTAAAAAAATAATTGACTTTTTACTTCGCGACTTTTTCTATCTACGGCTCTCCAGGGGTCTTAGGTAGGTTGTGCTCTGATACCAGGTTAAAGATTGAAAATGGGGAGTAAAGTGTTTTTTGAAATATTTTGTTTTTTCACATACTGGTTTATGGATACTTGGTTAGTGGGTAGCCCCTAAGTCTAGGGTTTTTTAACACTGAGTGGATGCCACTCACCCGAAGGACATCAACACTGCTCTGCATATTTACTGATCTGACCCAAAAACTTTAAGAATTTTGAAATATCCTTAAATATTTAAGACAATTGTAATTAATAATTAAATTAGAATTTAACTATAATTTAATTAAATTGTAGTAGACAATTAAAGAAAAGTGTCTATGACACCTTGTCGACAATTAAGTGGTTGATTGGAATTACTTGTTCCAACAGATGGGCGAACAAGGATATAGTGTAGTTAGGATGTTGCAGACAAACAAAATTGCGTTGGTGGAAGTTATTATTGATGGTGCGTGGAAGGGATTTTGAGATTGTGGTTGTTCAATGGTGGAGTTGACAACTGTTGTGAGTTGCAAGGGGGCATAAACTTATTAGTATGGGAAGGTGGAAACAACCCATTCAATATATATTTTGGAGGAGAAAGCACCATTTCCTGCAAAGTTGACAATTGTAATTAATAATTAATTTAGAATTTAACTATAATTTAGTTAAATTGTACTAAACCAAAAATGTCCAGTAGACCATTAAAGAAAAGTGTCTATGACACCTAATCGACAAATAACTGGTTGATTGGAATTACTTGCTCCAACAGATGCTGTAGCTAGGATGTTGCAGACAAACAAAATTTTGCGTTGGTAGAAGTTATTATTGATGGTGCGTGGAAGGGATTTTGAGATTGTGGTTGTTCAATGCTGGAGTTGACAACTGTTGTGAGTTGCAAGGGGGCATAAACTTATTTGTTAAGTATTGGAAGGTGGAAATAACCCATTCAATATATTTTGGAGGAGAAAGCACCATTTCCTGCAAAGTTGAATGTCCAAGCAGGCGAAACACCCATTGGAAATTGATTAGAGCGATTTCATGGTAATACAGCCAAGCCAAGGATGTGAATACATCTACTTGGACAACTGACGAGGTAAGGATAAATTTCTACAACAAATATGCACTCAAGATACGGAAACTGTGTGGATGGAAGAAAATTTTGGTATTTATTTGAGCTCTAAATGTCAATTAGTGGGGACGCTGCGTTGAGAAAATAGTGTCGCTCGGACCTTAATCGAGCACCGAATTTAATTGGATTATCCAGCCCTTTGTGGAGTAATCTCTTGTTAAATCTTCTAGACCTCCAGATTATCCTCGACCAGACAAACACCACTGTAGACCCTAGGATGTAAAATTGATTATATTTTGTTAAAGGTTGCCACGCCTATCAAAAGAACTAGGCATATAGACATGTGGGTGAAATAAATATTTGTAAATTCCGGATACACAAATGGGTGAGAAGTACATCTAGCCCTGACGAAATTTTGTAAAAGTTTCTGGATATTGAAAAGGAAGCAAAGGACATGCCTGTGAAAAACCTGAAATAGGATGAAAGGGAATCACTGACTTTGTGTAAAATCGTCGGTATTGTGATTTGGTGGAGATTCGTCCAAATGAATAGATACCTGTAGCTATCATGCTACAATTAATGCTACTTCTTGTCTTTAAGAGATGACTAACAGAAGAAAGTTCTTAAAGCATCAATGCACAATTACAAGAAAGGGAGGTAAAGGTGATTAGGAGTAATGGTGCTTACCGGATTTGACAGTTAGAGAAACGAATTAGCAGAAGAACTATTCTAGAAATTTAAATAATATGCACATTTAAGCATAGAAGGGCATAACTAGTTTTAGTTAAGCCCTATTCTTATTGAATACATAATTGAAGAGCCGAGAGTAAGTAATATTGCAGGAAAATTGTATTTTCTTGCGTCAAGTGGTATCGTAGGGCGTAGATGCCCTTGATGAAAAGGAAATCAGAGTAAGAAGTTTTTCCAGTGAAAGAAGTAACAGATTTTGCAATAGTTGCTTTGTAGATATGAGTTTACTAGAAGATATTAGAAAAAGTGGAAGAATTACAAAAGTGTGGATCTGAATAAGGGAGGGTGAGTAAACCTGTTTTCTAGTCTTTGTATTATCAGTTAATTATTTACCAAAAAAATTGTTGTTTGAAAATAGTAGAGGAAGATACTTTGGTAGTGACTTGCAAATAGGTGAATTGTAACATAGTACGAATGATGTTCTTTAATAAGATGAAGATTAAGGAGACCTATCAGATAATCTGGTCTTTAAAAGTTTTACTTTAAAAGAGATGACAATTGTAGGTAGTAGGAGCAGGAAGCAAAACTGTGGAAAAAAGACTTTGCAGTAAACAATGTGCATTAGAAGAATTCTAATTAAGGCTGGAAAGGAGAAGTGGACAGAGGAAGTCCTGACATAGAAGTCAAGAGAACAACATAAATTCTCAAAGTAAGAAGTGAGTAGAGTGTAGAAGCCTGCAAGAGAAAGGAGTGTTTAGGAGGTTATAGAGGAGAGAGCCAAAGAAATACCTAAGGGCTAAGCGATAAGAAAGGCTTGGTGAGGTATTGGGGTGACAAGTTAATAGAGAAAAATTGTTACGGAGGCTTGATTGCATCTAATAAAAGGCAAGAGGAATCTCACAAAGGAGGGAAGATGATTAATGATAGTCATTACAAGTGTTTAGATGTAAGGCATAGCATAACAACCGAAGATATGAAAGCCAATGACATAAACAGGAAGATGAGTGATGAAGAATTTGATCAAGAAATGGATGAGCTAAAGGAAGGACTTAGTATGGTAAGTATGCTACTACAAAAAATGGAGAATGGAGATGAGAGAATTGGATGGAATCATAAGAAAAAAAATTAGGTGGCCTATTAGGAAACTCCATTCCAAGAAGTTGAGGGACCTGATGAGGGTTCCGTTGAAAGGTAAAGAGCTTAGGTTCTCTAAGTATTATGAGACAAAAAGAGCTCATTATTGTGAACTAGAGTAAGGGAGACCTCTTGGAGAAGATGATATGAAGATGGAGTTGTTATGGTGGAGAGGCCTAATCAAGAGCCTCATGAACTATGGGGACAATTCAGAACACCAAAGCATCCTAATGATAGAGAATGAGGCTAGAGAGACTTATGTTTTTTAAACTAATAGATTGTGTATGAGTGCAGGTTTTTTAGGTAATAAGGATGGACAATCCTTGAAGGTTGTCATAAATAAAGAGGAAAATACAAAAATTCTTCCAAGAAGTGGGGGCAAGAAGAATTGAGAAGAGGATGGACATAGAACTAGAAGTATGTCATAAAGATGGGAACAACAAAATTTTCTTAGAGAATCAATCAAGGAGGTAGATGTGCCCAATCAAAAGATCAAGCTTGTCAAGACAAACAAAGGAAGAATTAAGGAGATGAGAATCTCATGGATTACTCAAATAAGTCTCTAATTTTGCAAACTAATTGTATATTTAAATATGTGTTTACAAGTGTTGAACATGGTAGAGTTGGCAAAGAAACTCCCACAATGAAGGAAGAAGATCAAGAAGATCGTAGACAATTATAGGGTGCAAAGTTTTCTAAGGGTCACAAAGGCTTAGAAAAAAGCCAAAAAATTCAACAAGATAGAGCCAAGGAGGAGTTTCATACTCGAAAGGATGAAATGGAAGCTGAAAAGAAGAACTTCACCCAACATGTTGCAAAAGGACCAAAGGAATTTATCAAGAATGAACAATTTGCAGCTGAGTAAGACATATTTCAAGAAACAAGTAGGATCTTGTGATGAGATTGTGAGGCAATTATATGCCTTACTAAAGTATGAGGAAATATGTCATAAAGTTATGGAAAATTACTATAAATTCATGATAATCAAGGAACATGCTATTAATTTGAAACAATGCCTTTAAATTTATGGATAACTAGAAGATTTGAGTGGTCAGTTTTAAGCGGTAACATCCTATAGGTCTAAGGAAAATTTCAAGAAATATGTAGGCAACTTAGTTGGTTGGAAAAGGTCATTATATGCCTTACAAATTTGTGAAGAAGGGTATGGAGAAAGGGTTTTTTTCCACTGTGCATCAAAAATGATATATTTTGATAAGTGAAGGGTATCCTCAAGGATATCAAGACAATAAAAGCTATGATGGAACCAAAGTATTGAATAATGTGTATGGTGAAGTAATGGTAAACATAATACAAATTCTACATGCAGAAATAAGGCAAGATATGGGCAACAATGATATAAACTATCAAAGGAGAGACCTAGATATTAAGATTGACAAGTTATGGAAGCTTGTGGAGAAGATTCTTACAAAGAGATGCAAAGCAGGCAATCAGTACAAAAGTACAAAAGTACAGTTGCTTGTAGATGATTTTGCAGACAAGATAATTGGATAGCAAAGAAGAGCATGTGATCATCGAAGGTTGAAGGTAGCAATAGGGCAACAATGGAAACATGCTGGAAGCTAGCAACAACATACATTTTGGGATCCTAGAGGATTTCAACCGATTGAAAACAGGTGACCAAGATGCCATGAAATCTTTCTACCTAGGAAGTTTGATGCAAGAGAATCAAAACCTAGGTCAACAAACTTCGCCTACACCAAAGAGGGCCATAAAATTTTGGGAGGAGAAATGGCTTTTCACTTGTTTTGATTTTGTACCAATTAAAAATAGTGATTTTCTCATGTGAATAAATATGACTTGATTCTAGAATGAATATGTGACATTAGGCTCATACACTGTTTTGGTGAGCTGGTTGAGTTGAGAGACTCATTCTACAGTGCATTATGATGTGTAACATTGTCTGTCCATCATCAAAGTTGAAATTTTGCTCATGTCTACCAAAATAAAAAATTTAAAAAATATTAAAATAAAACTATACGAAACATTTAAATAATATTGGCTCCTAAAAAGAATTGCAAGTGAAGAAATTGGATCCCTCTCGGGTCATGTTAGATCTATATTTAAGATGGATCTATGGTTGTATTTTTCCAATTAGGTTTTTGTAACAACAATGAGCGTCTAGATGAGTTGTTAGATACTTTAGGAATAGGGACAAATGCCCAAAAAAATCTTCATTTCACTAGAAGATATTTTGTCGAATACTCTGTGAAATTTTTTTAAAGTAAGCAATAGAGCTCAAAGAGGGGCATAGAAAGAATAGAGATAGAGAACCACTGTGAGAGGAAGAAGAGATGTCCGGGTTGTGCATGCCCATATTTTTTAGTGGGCCATGAAGCTTTGTATGTCTGAACTTGATTAAATAGGAAAACATATTTACATGCTTCTATATGGATGTAAAATCTGTGTTTGTGTTTATGTTAATGAATGTTTATACGAATGTATGGTTAAACTAAGGTAATGTTTGTGTCATAAGGATGTTACCCATGATTCCTATGATGGAAATATGAATACAGGGGTTTGATAGTGGATTGGCTTCCAAAAAACATAGCAGGAATATGATTTTGGTAAACAGGTGTCAGAAACTTGTCTAATTGTGAATTAGAATTGTAGAAGATTGCCCAAGAATGTGCTGGGGAATGGTATCGTATGCCAAACTAGTATTCTGGATCATGTTGTTTAAAACACTTCTATGAGGGGGGACTCAAGTTGAAGGAAATTGGATCTAAGGATTTAAATCACTTTGCACGGGTGGACACGGTTTTGTTTTCTATATCGAAATCTCATAGAAAATTGATGGGCAAACAAGGATCTGGTGTAGCTAGGATGTTGCATACAAACTGAATTCCGTTGGAAGAAGTCGCTATTGATGGTTCGTTGAAGGTATTTTGAGATTGTGGTTTTCCAACGTCAGAGTTGAAAACTGAATTGCGTTGAAAGCGGGATGTCAACTTATTTGTTAAGTATTGGATGGTGGGAACCACCATTAGATGTGCGTTAGAAGGGAAATCATCCTTTCCTGCAAACTTGAATGACCAGGAAGGAAAACATCCAATTGGAGATCCTATTAGTGATTTGAAGGAGATCAACCCAGACCAGGGATGTCAATACACCCACCTTGGATCGTTGACAAGGTAAGGACAAATCACTACAGAAACCATGCACTCAAGATCTAGAAAGCCTACGTGAAGGGAAGAGAATTTTGGTGTTTATTTGAGCTCTGAAGGTCCATTAGTCGGGATGTGACTACCAAAAAATACGGGAGTTGAGACATCTAGGCGCAAGAGATTTTTGAAAACCATGGATACACTAGCATTTTAGAAATACATTTGGCCCTGACGATAAGTTGTAAAAGTTTCCAAAAATTGTAAATGGAGCAGACAACCCACCTGTGCGAAAGCTGGAAGGGAGTCGTTGCCTCTATGTAAAATCGTGGTATTGTGATTTGGTGGAGATTCATCCAAATCGAAAAGTATGAATGCCTTTCGATAATCTTGTACAAATGAATAGATACTTGTATCTTGCAAAAGACGTTAAGTGCATAATTTGATACCTCTATCATTTAAGAGATGGGGCTGAAAGAAGAAGGTGGTGCTTAATGCATTAACGCACAGTTACAAGAAATGGAGGTTAAACTGCTTGGGAGTTGTTGGAGGTACTACACACCTAGGAGTTACATTACTGGGACATGCAGACACTTAGTTAGAGTATTCACTGACATGCAAGGCTTAAGCATTGCAATCCTCACCAGATTGATGCCTTTGACTGTCCATACATGCATGGGACTACATGCAAGATTCTTTCTGCATGATTTAGTCCCTTATTTGCTCCTCCTTTCACTCTGCAATTGGCTAGTTCTCTCCGGAACTTACTATAGGTGTAGAGTCCTCTCATTGATTACCACTATGGCACATTACCTTGGGATCTTCACCCAGTGGTGTGTATTAGTTGACTCTTATGTAGTATTTCATGAGCATTGTAACCTAGTTTTTGTTAATAAATAATTCCTTTTGTTATTTTGATTTTTTAATTTTTTTTCTCTGCAAAGCTGTGTGTTCAACCTTTACTAGCTAGATTCATCTATGCAGGTTTTCTAACACATTTACATTGTACCAGAGCCCACAGATTGTTAGATAAAAGGTGCACAGTAATTTATTTTGCAAGTATTATAGCTTGGAGATTGAAGATCAACAGAAAATAGAATTTCCCAAAGCATCAATCCTAACACCCTACAACTATCACGAATGGCAGGACCAAATGGTTCAATACCTTCATCAGAAAGGGTTGTACAGGATTACCATGGCTGTAGAAATGGAACCCACTTCAGCCATAGAGAAAACTAAGTACCTCAATTGCATGGATGAGGCCCATGGATCCATATGCATGGGCATCTACCCAGAGTTGCAGTTTCATCTATCTGCCTGCAGTACTCCCAATGAGATTTGGAAGAAGGTTGAAGAACTCTACGGGAAACAGGATGAGATGAAAGGTCATCTTCTTGAAATGGAGTTGCTCTCATTGGATCCACGAAACTATGATAAAATTCAAGACTTATTCACCAAATATAATGATCTATTGCTACAACTCATGTGTTGTGGAATTGACAAATCCAAGGAGGAGAGTCACCAAGTTCACTCTATTATGTCAAATCTTGGACCAGAATACTCTGTCTTTGTGTCTACATTTCATTCAGTAAGGCTCACAACAGGTAAATCCTACACTATGCCTTCTCTCAAAGAGCACATGGAGTCCCTCACTTTTAAGCAAGATAAACTCATTGGCATGAGGAAAATCAAACCTCCAAAAGCACATGCACTTGCTATGCATGATGCCAACCACAATAAAAATCACAGATCTTATTCAAATCAGAAAAATCAGCAGCAAAAAGACAAGGGAAAAGCTCATTCCCATCCAAAGAAGGAAGGGTACACCAAGCCCTTCAATGACTCCTCTAGCTCCAAAAATGAAAAAGGGAAGAAAGGAGACAAATGCACCTAGTGTAACAGAGGATTCCATTCGGAGTCCTTTTGTATGAAGAAACAAATTGATCAAATGGTAGAAATCCTTTAGAAGCACAACCTTGGGGACCATATCCCTCATGGCGCCAAGAAGAAAACTCAGGATCCACCACATGGGAAAGGTAACAATTTCCATGCTTTAATTGCAATTAATTCTTTCCCTGATGCATGGATTATAGATTTTGGTGCATCACATCATATGGATGTTGCAAAGGAATCCTATTCCTCTTTGGATGTATGCAAAGGACCTCCCATCCTCAGATGACTCACCTATTGAGGTCATTGGGAAAGGTAGAGTGGAACTTTTACACGAAAGCTTTGAAGATGTGCTTCATATTCCAAAACATTCAGTAAACCCGCTTTTAGTTTATTAGATCACTGATGGAACCAAAAAGAGAGTGGAATTCACTCCAGATGCTGTGAATATATTTGACCTACATATTAGCTCCAAAATTCCAACCAGTGAGGTAAACAATGGAGCTAGACTCTATACATTTTCTGAATTTATTAAATCTGAACCTTTTTTATTGCTTACACATGTTGATGATTATAGTAGGCTTTGGCATGAGAAGTTTGGTCACTTAAATTACAAGTATATGTAGCAGCTAAGCAAGCATGAGATCATCGAAGGGTTGCCAAATATTAGTTTCTCTAAAGGAGTTTGTGAAGGGTGTGTCCTTGGAAAACATCCTAGAGAAAAGTTTGACAATGACAAGACTCACAGAGCATCCTCTCCTCTAGATCTGATCCATAGTGATCTCATGGGGCCTTTTCCTCATCCTTCCATCAACAAAGCAAGGTATATGCTTACATTTATTGATGATTTCTCACGGTATACTTGAGTGTATTTTCTCAAGGCCAAATCTGAAGTTTTTGTGCACTTTGAAGATTTCAAAACACTAGTGAGACACAGTCAGAGGGAAAGATCAAAGCCCTCTGTACAGACAATGGGGGGCAATATGTTAACACAACATTTCAGAACCTTTGCCTTGAGTCTAACATTCAGTTGCAACACACAGTTCCATACACAGAACGAAGTTGCTGAGAGAAAGAACTGATCTCTCAAAGAGATGGCTTCCTGCATGTTGTATGAAAAGTCACGACCTCATAAGCTATGGGTTGAAGCACTTAATTGTGTTAACTACATCCAAAACAGATCTCCTCATAGATCTATCAAGGATTAAACCCCGTTTGAGTCTTGGAGCGACATTAAACCAAAGGTCACCCATTTCTGTGTTTTTAGCGCCCGAGCATGGGCCAGGATCCCCTGTAAAAAAAAGGAAAGCTCTTAATCCATAGAGCATTTAGTGCATCTTTGTTGGATATCCTGATGGTGTGAAGGGATACTGACTCTTGATTTCCTCTACGGACAAGTTCATCATTGAGTGAAGTGTCCAATTTGAGGAAAGTCTCTTGCATGCACTTCAATTGCTACATGAAAATACCTTTTATCTACCTCATGACCGATTTGATGACTCAATACACTCATATGCTGATACAGAGCATACATATGCCGAGGTAAAGCATGCAAATGCAGAGACAGAGTCTTTAGATACAAATCTAGTGCATGCATATGATGATCCACATCCAAGCCTATATTGGGCTTCCAGTAGTGAATCAACTTCCCCTGTCATAAATTAGAGAACTAGGAGCTTAAGTGAGATATATGCACAAGACCACCCAACTGCTAGAAATGGTCTTGTGGGGGATAATTCTAATCCGTGGAGGACTAGCTTGGAATTTATTGAGCCTCCTCTTGCCCTCACTGCCACTGAACCAATGCCATCTCGACATTGTCATTTGGTTCAGTCTTCTAATCCGCAGTCTTATGTTGAGGCTACTAGGAATCCCTCTTGGGAGTCTACCATGGAGGAGGAGTACAACTCCCTCCTTGAGAACCAAAGTTGGGATCTGGTCCCCTTTCCTTCAAGAAGGAAACTTGTCTGATGGAAATGGGTTTACAGGACCAAGAGTGTTCTAGATGGGCAAATCACCAGACAGAAAACCAGGCTAGTAGCCAAAGGCTTCTAGCAAGTGCATGGCATTGATTATGATGAGACCTTTGCTCGAGTAGCAAAGATGGATTCCATACGCCTTGCACTTGCCATTGTGGCTGCCCAGGGGTGGGAAGTACATTAGATGGATGTGAAGAATGCCTTTCTTCAAGGAGACCTATCTGAGGAGATGTACATGGAGCAACCACATGGTTTCAATCAGGATTCATCTTCGGTCTATAGACTAAAGAAGTCTCTCTACAACCTTAAGGAGGCCCCGAGAGCTTGGTATGTGAAGATGGATTCTTTTCTCTTATCACAAAACTTCGAAAGATGTAAGTCTGATCTGAATGTTTACATGCTCAGGAGACATGACTCTCTTCTTATCTTAGTTTTGTATGTGGATGATCTCCTGATCACTAGCAGCTTGGCTTTATTGATTGCTACAGTCAAGAGAACCTTGCATGATAGGTTCTTACTAACGCACATGGGTCCATTAAACTTCTTTCTTGGTCTTGAGATCAGCCAAGATGCCACAGGCATCAAACTCTCTCAGGCTTAGTATGCACGGGATTTCCTCGAGAGATTTCACATGACTGACTGCAAGCTAGCACCAACTCATTTTCTGTTTAGGGTCCGCCTTGAGGATGGAGGTGACACTCCATTAGTTGGTAGTACTCTCTACCGAGAACTAGTGGGGAGCATAGTGTACTTCACCCACTCTAGACCAGATCTCTCATATGTAGTAAGGCGATTTTCCAGATACATGTAGCAGCCACATCAGCTACACAGGAAAGCTGCCAAGCGCATCCTCCAGTATGTGCAGGGCACCATCACCTTCGAAATTCGCTATGCAGCAGGCACTGTAATGAATCTCCTTGGCGTCACAGATTTTGATTGGGCAGGCAACAACATTGATCACAAGTCCACCTCTAGATATTCACTCAGTCTAGGGTCTGGCCCTATCTATTGGTCAAGCAAAAAGCAAGCTACTATTACTCTCTCTTTAGTTGAGGCCGAGCACATAAGAGTAGTCAACATCACCATTCAGGCTCTGTGGCTACAGTACTTCCTCACTAAGTTTGGTGTCTAGTTCCACCAGCCCATTGTAATCTGGTGTGACAACCAGAGCACTCTCAAATTTGCAAGGATCTAGTATGGCGACAGTGGATGAAGCACATAGATATTCATATGCACTACATTAGAGACTTAGTACATGATCAGGTCATTGATTTCCAATTTTGTCCTTTAGTAGAACAGACTGTAGATATCTTCACCAAGACATTCACTGAGCAAAAGTTTCACTCTCTGTGCGATCGCCTTGGAGTGAAGGACACAATTGCTTAGCCACTGTCTTTTCTTTCTCTTTTCTTTTGATTACATTGTATTTTGAGGAGGGGTTTTTCCCACGAGGTTTTCCCTCTTTCCTCAATTTTAGTACAAGTTGCATTGTATTTTGGGTGACCTTTGGCCTTAGTTGCCAGTGACCATTTTCTATTTTTCCCCATAGTGGTGTTTAGGGGGCGTGGTGTTGGACGTACTACACACCTAGGACCTCTGTTACTCGCACATGTAGACACTTAGTTAGAGCATTCACTGACATGTAAGGCTTCGACGTTGGAATCTTGACCAAATTGGCGCCTTTGATTGTCCATGCATGCATGATTTACTCCCTGATTTACTCCTCCTTTCACTCTGCAACTAGCTAGTTCTCCTGAGAACTTACTGTAGGTGTCGAGCCCTCTCATTGATCACCATTATGGTGCATTACCTTGGGATATTCACCCAGCGATGCATATTAGTTGACTCTCATGTAGTATATCATGACCATTGTAATCTATTTTCTGTTAATCAATAATTATTTTTGTCCTCTCGATCTTTTTAGTGTTTTTCCTCTGCAATGTTTTGTGTTCAACCTTTGCTAGCTAAATTCATCTGTGCAAGTTTCCAACGCATTTACAAGAGTACTGGTATTTACAATATTTTTCTTCTCAAGAAGAGAAATAGTAAAAAAAGCTAAGAAATAGTAGAACAGCTATTCTAGAAATTTGAATATGCACATTTAAACATAGAAGGGAAAAATTACTTTGAGTTAATCCCTATTCTAATTTAATACAAAATTGAAGACCCAAGATTAAGTAATATCGCGGGAAAATTGTATTTGGTAACGTGAAAATCCTAATTAGTTATTACTACTAGACAAATCTGGCTAAGAGAGAGGACAAGATCCAACTTGTTTAAATTCACTAGGATTTCTCATACTTACCCATGAAAAGGATTGGAGATAAACCCTGTTACATTGATTTAAACACTTTTACACTGCAAAAAAATAATGTCTTTCCAAAACATTAATTTATAGGAAAAATAATTCCTGAAAATCTCACCAAACATAGTCTTCTTGTAGTAAAGGTACGAACAAGGTGTCATAACTTCTTAAATCTGTATCTTCCCCACAGTTTGGTGAACATGATTGCTACTCGTTCACGTCCTTCACTTGCTACTCGTCCTTCACCTGCTACTCGTAGTGCTTTTGTACATCGATAGAAGAACAGGATTGGTGGTAATTAGTAACGAAATCGTCGGTGAGTTACATGTTTGGGTTGGTGGAACTCAGCAAAGAAATTGCCAACGAGTTACAGGTCCAAGTTTGAGCTGGACCCCATGAAAAGATTTATACCGAAGCACAGAGGGAATGAGGAAAACTGCTCAGAATGCAAATAGGTAATGCAAAGATATTTTACATAGATGAGGAGTAATTTAGACTTGTTAAATATTAACCACTTCTAACAATATGTAAGATTTGCATGAATTTTTTAAATGAAAATTAATTAGAAGGTTTAGAAAAATATTTTTTTAAACTTTCTCAAACTCATAATTAATTATTTTATTATTTTAATTAACAAAAAATCAGTATAGATCTATTTTAAACACAAATCTAACATGAGAGAAGTATCAAGTTTTTTAGAGTACAAATTTATTTTAGAGTACAAAAAATAATGTGTAATTTTTTATTATTTTTGAATGTTATAGAGATTACATAACATGTACATTAAGCTATTTTATCAACACATTATATTGTTCTTTTTTCATTAATATATTAAGCCAATATTAATTTATATTAAAATATTTTATGCATAACCCACATTGCAAATTTTATTCTATACAACATTAAAATATGTTTTTAACATCTTTTTATATATGAAGCTCATATCACATGTTAAATCTTACTCATATATTTTCTTTTGCTTCTAATTACTTTACATAAAATTATATTAGGTCATAGAGATAACTAATTAAATATGCATGATATTAGAGAACATTGTTTTTCTATTTAGAAAATATTTTATTTTTGTTTTAAAACGATTCTATTTAAAGAATATATAATTTTTATTTTAAAAATAAAGAGCATACTTAAACTCTAAACTCAATACACTATTTTTTTAAAACGAATCAAATTAACAACTAATTATCCTACTATTTCAATTAACGAGAAAGATTATTGTTTAACACTCCCCTTTTTCTGAACTATTACCATCACTAGTACTAACAACTTCCAGTGAGTAATGACCATTCTTGGTCTAGCTAGTCTTGCTACACTTGGATCAATTGAATTTTTTTTTCTTGCCTATTACTTGGTACATCCTTTCTTTCCCCTTTTACTCCAACATCTCTACTCAACATATATTTTTTTCTTCAATATTTATTTACTTTCGTTGTCATCTCTAGTTTTTCTCTACACCTGCTTGTACCTTAGATATTGCTTATTGGACTTTTTTTTTCAACTTTTGAAATTCGTTGTTGTAATGATTGTAGTTTTTGCATAACTACTTTCATCTTTATCGTATTTAAGTTTTGAAAGATGTTTTTGAACAAAATCTAACTCAATTTTGTATTTAAATTCAACTTTCACTACTCAGCTATCTTCACTTGTTGTTATTGATGCAAATAAATTTTTAATTTAATCCTCGACAAATGTATCTACACGCTAAAATATACTATTTTTATTTTGTTCATACACTTCATCTTGCACAAAGAACATTTTACTTTTGCAATTCCTTAAACTATATTGTTTAGGATAATTCTAGTCTCGGTACCTCACTCCTTGGGAGGTCATAGGGTCAATTTTCTTCGACGCTCTTAGGGTTAGGCCCTGCTAATTTGGACAACAAAATTTGATTCCTTTCAAGGTTGATTTGCCCGAATTTTCTCGTGGATGTAACGGCCACTTAGTGTCTGTGAACCACCATAAAGAAAGGATAATTCTAGTCTCTATCTGTTGTATGTTGGAAATGTAACTAGCTTCAATCTTCATAATAGTTATTGTGCACATTTTAATATGTATTCTATGTAACAAACAAAATAAGAAAAGAAAAACTTATTATTATTAAAGCCTGGATTTCAAGTTTTTGAGGGTTTTATAGATAAAAGCATGTTCTTCATACTTTTAGGGTTTGTTAAGTGTTAGCATTTATTGTCTTCACTCAAAGGAGTCAATATCATGTTTATGTTGGAAGTAATGGAGAAAGCTAAACTTATATTATTGTTATGATGATGATAGCTTTGAGACTCTAATCTTGGACCTCGGATCCTACTATCTAGGGAGTGGTTGAAACCACCCTGTTAGTGTAAAAGCCTATATATGCTAGGTTCTCTTGATTGAATATTAGTGTGTATGTGTGAAGTGCTTGGGCACTCTCCAGGTATCTCACTTGGAGAGCCACTTAATTAATAGAACATCAATTTTTGTCATGGTATCAGCGTTGTAGGGTTGTCGAGCACGTATGCTGAGTGAAGGTTTTTTCCGACGTGACTGAGGCAAGATCGTCGCGTGGTTTGGGGGTAAAAATGTGCCAATCCACTGTGAAACTTCATGCACATTTTATTTTAACATCCCGTCACGAATCCCTGTTGTATGGTTGTGCAGATCTTTGTGAATTCATTGTGGATAATCACGACAACCCTGTAAAGCCTATGGCATGGCAAAAGGGGCACGTTCAACCTCCATGCAAAAGACCAGATCCATTGGAAGTGCATGGAGGAACAAAGTTGTGTGTGACTGTCATTGATCTACGTAGAGTGGTGAGAACTGCCACGGAGGCCATTGTTTAGCTGGATCGATGTCTGGATGGATCACTGAGGTAACGTGGTTGTGGAGAATTCTTTGTGGAGGATTCATGGAATCCATAATCACTACGTGGAGAAGGCCACATGGTGGAGGCCGGAGATCAGCCAGTGGAGGCTGCATGAGTGTGGACACATGGAGGAACTCACACAGTGCATAAAAAATTTCACACCAACTCTATTTTTTTCTTTCTTGTGGTGGGTTGCGTGTTTGAGGAAGGCAGTGACTTTCCTATCACCAGTGATTGCAGAATATGGATCGGCGGTGGTTGATTGAGGACTGTGTAGAAACCCGTGGAGAAGATACCGTCCTAGTGTGGAAAATTGTGAGTTGGGCTCACTTCTCGGCATCGTTTGTTGGATCACTGCCAGATCGTAGCCGAAACTGTCAGCCATCATGGACGAAACCAAGAAGAATGAGCCTGAGATCACATGAAATCCGTCGATTTGGCGTGGCTTTGAATCCAGAACTACAGAGAGTGGAATTGAGCCCCAAATCTAGAGTGATCATTTTGTAAATTTTATTGTCTAAGCAACCTAGAAGTTGCAGGTTGTGGAGATCTGAAAACTAGTTGGGTAAATTTCTCTTCTAAGTTATTATATGCCTCAATGAAAATGTGAAAGTTCATTATGATTTGAACCCATTTTCATAAATATGTGTTATTGCTAATTACATACATCAGAATTAGATATTGATAGTATTTCTAGCTTGCGAGAGGTCGTTTTGTTGGTCATCACCAGAGCCAAGGACACTGAAACCTGAGTGGCACAGAATACAAGGTTCTATAGTTAAAGAGTTGCCAAAGGGAGAAGTTTCCCACCTGCGTGGTAACGGGATTATTTGAGTTCATTAGAGGACCGCGTGGAGTTGAAAAGAAATCTCGAAGCAAGATAAAGCGAGATAAGCTGGACTTTAACAACATTTCTATATTTTCAAATATTTTTTATTCTGATGATTATGTTTTTCTCATGTGGCCATTTGGCATTAGCATGAGTAGTATGTTCGAGTTAGAAGAAATTTCAGGAAAATAATGTGGTTTTGTTGATGACCATGAGAATCAAGAGGCACAATTTGTTGTGAAAGATCTTGAGATTGAAGACACATGAGTTGATCTTCAGGAATGGTGTAAAGAGGAAGAAAGTGTTGAAGATCAATTGGAAGAGCCACATGAAGTTGATTGCAAAGATGTGGCAGAAGAAGACAAAGGTGGAGAGAATTTAAATTGTGATGATCTCATTAACATTTTTGTGGGTGCAAACATTACATCAATGAATGATGAAGACACCATAGCTGACGTTTAGATGGTTGACACCGGAAATAGTGAGAGGGAAAATTCTCCGATCCAGCTTGTCATAATCTTGAGAAGGGTGAGAATAAGAATTCAAGCTTTTCATCACTAGGGAAGAGGTGAAGATACATCACTACCTCATGGCGAGGAAAGTTAAGATGAAGCCTCAACTTAAGATAAACGAGCGTGGATCTCAAGCAAAAAGACCAAAATGAAAACCTCTGTTACCAAAGTTTTTATGTACTATTGTAAGCCTAGCTGAGACTAGACCAACATGTGTATGTTATTGTTCGGTAGCCTTTCTCCATTAAGTGGGAGTGTTGGAAGTAATCGAGAAAGATAAACTTAGATTATTGTTATGATGATGATAGGTTTGAGACTCTAATCTTAGACCTCAGATCCTACTATCTAGGGAGTGGTTGAAACCACCCTGTTAGTGTGAAAGCCTATATATACTAGGTTCTCCTAATTGAATGTTAGTGTGTATATGTGAAGTGCTTGGGAACTCTCTAGGTATCTCACTTGGAGAGCCACTTAATTAATAGAACATCATTTTTTATCAGTTTATAAGAACCTTTCCGGAAAAATGTATTTGGAAAATGAATTATTTTTAAGTCTATAAAGTACTAGATACTGCAAAAGTACAAGTTAGCCATGACAATTTCAAGTCGGCCTAAAGGAGGGAATTCAACCCCTTGGAAAGGCTATATATTTTGTCCTCATTTGGTACTCACTCGCTCACAAGTTTCATCTCTCTTGAAAAAGTTTGAACTAAGGCTAGAAGAGAGAAGGACAGTGGAGTGAAGTTCTAGGAATAAGAAGAAGTCAACGAAAACTTGTTTTTGGGTTAAATCTCTCTCACAGATGCAAAATTATAAGGTTTCTACAACTACAAAGAGGGTTGAAATTGCAGATCCAAATTGTAGGAGAGCAAACTTCAATATCTAGTTGTTGGAAGAGAGAATACTTTGCCTTGACCTCATTTGACATTGACCTTGGGAGGAGTTGTCTTTCTTTAAGTAGGATCTCTTGAAGAAGATGAATTAGGGTTTTTGCAGCAACTACAAGATGAAGTTGCAAATCAAAGTTATTAGACGAAATTACAAGTCGAAGTTGCAACGATACAAGTTGTGGTCGAAGTTGTAGCTGGAAGTTGGTTGATGCGAGATTAAGATTTAATATTTTAAAGGTTGACTTGGTATTTGGAGGACTTGGTCTAGGGTTTCGGTCTTTGTTATCTCAGTGAAAGTGGATTGTGTAAGAAAAGAAGAGTTTTTCAGATTTACCGCTTGGAAAGGTTTTGTCTTGTTCGAGTGCTTAATTTTTTTGTCGTTTGTTGCTACTATTTTTGTTCTTGATATTTGTTAGATGAAAAGATCTAAATAAATAACCTAAGAAAACTAAAAGAGTTCACAAATAAATATTAAGGTTAAGGAAAATTGATTTAATAAGTTTCCAAGTTGTATTTTCCAACATTGTATACCCTCTTCTACTTCAATATACTCTTCCATAGCTTCTCATGTCACTTATGTAATACCAAAATCTCCTACTTTTCCTTTACAATGAGAATTTCATTAATAACTCTAAAACTTTTAGACTTAACATTAATCATTGTTTCTCCCCTATCATTATATCTCATTTCCATAATATTCCAAACTTAAAAATAATACCACCCCATATTTTTTTTATTAAAAAGTAGTGTTAATGCACCACCTTTCTTATTCGCAAAAAGTTGAGCCTTTTAATTTTATCTCATAATATTATATGCTACTTAAGATTCCTCAAACCCATCACATATAATGTTCCATACAAAATATAGTTCTAATCAACTTCTGATTGGCATAGTCCAATATTCATAATTTTTCATAAATTTTACCACAGAAAATAGATGGTCGAAAGTAAGAATCACTAACTAAAACCATCCAGATAGAAATAAAGAAATCCATTATAATATTTCTCATAAAATTGAATTACCTCATTTTTTTTCCTTTATAAACCCTTTTTTAATTTTTCAAATTCTCTTAAATTAAAAATATTTTTTATCACCAATACCACTCGATACACATTATAAAGTTTGCTTAATCCAAATAAAGTAATGATTTTGACGTTCCCTTAATATTCCAAGCGAATTATTTCTAATGGGCATACTAATTGATGGACCACACAATGTAAAAACTATGGCTCCTACCAAAACTTCACCGATTCCACTTAAGACGACAAATCCGTGCACGGAGACTCTCGTCACATTGTACGAGCAGCGGCTCTGGTGCGAATGGCGGCGTTATACTTTCACCGGCTTCTTTGGCTCACGGCAACAACAGTTGGGGTTTATTACAGTTGCAACGGTTAAATTATCAAAACCTCCCACAATCTGCTGAGTTCGGCTCGTTTGGTTAGCAGCTATCTTGCTTTACGCTCTACTATCAAATATGTTTGCTTTTAGCTATGCTCTCTCCAGAGACTCTATGATTTTCCTGTGTTTCTTACTCTGAACTTTGAAGAGTCTTAAATCTGCTCTATTATCATAAAAAGATGCACAGAGGACCAAAGAGGGAATGAAGAAAAACGTTTGATAAACCCTTGCGTATTGCACGTACTTCTCGTGGAATAATCTGGACTTGTCTAATATAATGAATTTTCTAAAATTATCCTGACTAACGGTGTTTAAAAATGACTGGAGCGACAAGTAACTGTCCTATAGGAGAGATTATTTTTCAACATCCAACGTTTGGTCCAAATTTCTGCGAACATCCAGTGAAGTATCATACTTCGAAATCTGTTCAACCTGCAAAGCCTGCCCTGAAGGAGCTGTTCGGAGAAGGCCGTAATGATGTGGGTTTCTGGAGGAAAAGACATCAAATATTATTGCTGTAGGGCCATCGTAATTGATAAAACTTCCGGACTGGCCGAGCTTAATCGATATGGCCGGCGTTCGAATCTGAATACTTTGATAATGCAGAAAGCACTCTGATATATTAACGATGATGATGGAAACAGATCCTATGTATATAAATAGGGATTGCTTCTCCATCGCAAATCTGTCATTTTCAATACTCCACCGCCTGACTGATAAAAAGGAGCGAGGACCAATTACGAAACGCAAAAGATAGTCTTTGACTCTCGAATCCAGCAGGAGGTTCATAGACAATCTGCTAATCAGTTTCCTTTCAGGTTTGAGGGAAAGGTGAAGTGAGGCAGCTAACCTGTTTACCCTTTCAAGGACGGGAAA
>APFE031569316.1:0-11133 GCA_000404065.3 Pinus taeda
TAGCATTTCTAAACAATTCCATCAATTGTGCTTCATATTCAGGGATTTTCTTAGTTCCCTGCTTAACATCATGGAACTCATTCAATTTCCTCTCCAAGTGTTGAACAAACAGGTACTTTTCTCAAAATTCCTCTTCAAATCATTCCCATGTCAAGGTAGACATGGAGTATTCCAATTATGATTCTAAGTTCCTCCACCATAATAGTGCACTCTCCTTAAGTTTTTATATAGCGAACTTTGACTTTTGGTTGCTAGAATAATTTCGCAACTCAAGACATAGGCACATGCTTCCAACCAAGCTTCTTCGACCTCCCCTTTTGTGATACCCTTAGAGATAGGAAGCTTAACTTTTTCCAACTCTTTATGTACATCTCCATCAGATGGTATTTATTTCCTCTCTAATTGAGATGAAGAACTAGGAACTCAAGGATTTCCCCCAACCCTACTAATCAAGACTTCAGTCATCTTTTCGAAAGATAACATCATATCCCTTACTGCCCTAATGGATATTTGTTATGAAACCAACTCAAGATAAGATACATCAATGCCTTAGAATTCAACCTCTTCTCGGGGGAAACCTCCTTTACATTACATAAATGAACAATTCTTGGATGATTCAAATGACAAAACCTCCTTTCTATATATAGGATTCTAAGGAGTCACAATATAACCCAGCCAACCTAACAATAATAATATAAATCCACAAAAATAACAATTGAGGGATCCTATGGGGCGTAGTAATAACAATATGGGGATAATAAGGGCACGACAATAATAATAAGGGATGCAACTACAAGAGTATCAGGGTAATCACTAGTATTAATTGGACTCAACATGCCCCTCTCCTTCAAAAAGGTGTTGTCCTCAACACTTGAGTAGTTTTGGATGCTTCTGTCCAATTTGTATGCCATGGTACTAATCTTTTGCAACACCTTGTATGGACCATAATGTTAGAAAATTATATATCATGGAGCAATGGAACACATGAAATAATGCAGAAATATAAACACAGAAAACGCACAAAACAAGAGAGACACAGATATACGTGGTTCACCCAGTTTGGGCTACGTCCACCGCGAACAGCCAGTCCTTCCTTTCTATATCCAGCAAATGAAGAGACACAACCACAAAATCCCTTGTATATCCTCTGTCTTCTCTCACATCTACCTCTCTGTTTCTCGCTCACACAGAATACACATCTATCTCACAGCCTCAAATACAAGCCCTCATACAAAGAGAGGGGTTGCCTTCTAGGGCAAAAAACCCTAAACTAAACATAAGTTCTACCGTGAGATCATTCGCCTAATGAACGGCCCAGATTGACTAGAAATTACTATACTTTTACAAGGCAATTTTACAGCTGTTTTTAGCTTCGGGGGCACTGCCCCCGAAACCCCCCGCCTGGACCCAACTGCAGCGAATATTTTACGGGCGGCGTTGCTGCCCCCATTTTAAACTAGGGTCCAATGTGGCGATACTTTTGAATATAGAAGATAATCAGGCTCCACACCCAACACATAATACTTTGGTGATAATTTATTATCCTTCTTAGCTTTCTTGAGGGACATTTTCTTATATGGTTGTAGCTGTAGGAATACCCAATCACCTACATCATTACTTCTTTCGATGCGATGTTGATCTGCCTGCTATTTCATTCTATTCTGTGCCAACACAAGGTTATCCTTTGAGGGTTGGAGGACTTGTTGTTGATGTTCGATGTGATGTTCCACTACTTGAACCTTAGAATTTTCTCTTAAATATGATGTCACGGATGGTGGCTAATATCCATAAAGTGCCATAAATGGGGTCATTTTTGTTGTTGTATGGAAGGAAGTGTTATACCACCATTCAGCCAGAGGCAACCATTTGACCCAATGTGTCTATTTATTAGATACAAAGAAATAAGGATATCCTTCCAAACATTTGTTTACTATCTTAGTTTTCCATCTGATTGAGGATGATAAGATGAGCTATGAGCTAACTGAGTACCAAGACAAGAAAATAATTTATCCAGAAATTTCCAGTGAAAATGAGATCTCTGTCATTTACAATAATCTTTGGGTTTCCATGTATCTTTTGAATTGTTTCCGAAAATGCAGTAGAAACTGTAATGGCTTTAAATGGATGTGATAATGCACAAAAGTGTGCATACTTGGTGTGGAGCTAATTTATGTGACTAAATTAACGCAAGTATTATTATCAATCCAGGTTTGTGAAACTTGGAGGAAAATCCACTATTTGCGAAGATCAAGTATAACTAAACTTTGAAAGATAAATGACAAAAGAAACTAAGGAAAAATATATCTAAAACTCTTAATTCAATCAGCTTAAAAGAGGAAACATTGAAAGAGTTCTTGACTAAAGAAATCTGCTCTCACCTCAATTATGACTTTAATGAATTAGAGATTATAATCAAAGACTCAAGATGCATAAATCATACATGAAAAAGGCTCTTAACTTAAGAGACATTCAAAGTTTTCCATAATAACTCATTCATCTCAAGATATAAATCTAAATGGAAACAAACTGTTTGCATGTAAATAAAAGACTAAATCTAATTCACCATTTCATAGAGAGAATGTCCAACTTGAACACTTGCTTATCAAATCAATTAGATGATGAATAAACCTTTAACAAATGAAATCAATCACTATTCATAACCATGATGCAATCTGAAATAAGACTTTGAAAAACTAAAGCTATCATCAACCAGATTTGCAATGAAATAAAACTAGTCTAATGTGGAAGTGTACTTAGCTTGGTGTAGGGGCCCTCCACCCTTGCCTTGCAAACTTATGAAGATGATATCAGAGGCTTTATATCAGTCAAACATCCATGTATTGATCAGCAAATGAAAGTAACACAAGTCTCCAACTTAAGTCTTCACACCAAAAATATTACAGCATAAAAGTATCAAATGTCAAGTGTGTTGAGCCATCAAAATGTGGCTCTTAAATAATGAGTTTATGAAACCAACTGATCTGAAATAACTCTAACAAACATAGCTATCCTAATCCACCTATCCAAGTCGAATCCAACTCCCTCATCCCAAGAAATATGACTAAAATCAGGGGATCCCAAAACAACCCTATTTAGATGGGATTTCTGGATGACTAGTCATGATTGACTAGCTCCAAAAAGGCATAAGAAAACTCCTTCTGGTTGAAACCAAGCATAGGTGGCTTGGTCCTAGTTCCCAAGCCTTCTATTCATGCATCTCATTTGTGCTGAGCTGGCTTGCATCCATATCAACCATGAAGTGATTACGGGAATTTCTTAAAACTGCCAAAATTGCACTTAAACTAAAACTTTAATAAAAACTTTAGAAATTGATAAATTAAAGTTAAATACCTGATTAAACACCAAATATTCATTAAAATGAGATGGATGAGGTGAAAATGAGGGATAAATGGATAACTAGATAAGTTTATCAAAGCAAAATGAGATCAAATCTGAAACCCAACATCTCTCCCATGCTTATGATCAAGCATGTCCCCATGCTTGCTTGCTTCTCTTGGACCTTCTGCCCTCTGAAGTAGATGTTGTACCTGTATCTGTTTCCCTGTTCACATAATCAAGTTTTGATTCCTATTTGGCCTTTAATATTGCTGCTTTAACCTTCTGCTTTTCATACTTAGCTTGCCACATGTTTTGTCTTTCAGCCACTTGAATGCCTGTTTAGAAAGCAATTCATTTCTTCTTTTTAACCTGCTTATTTCTTCCTGTAATTTGTCATTTGTTTTTATTAACTTTGCATTTTCTTTTTTCTTTGCCTTATTCTCTGATTTCAATTGCTTCTCAACAATTTTACTTATCTCAAGCTGATCTGTTAAGTCTTGTATCTTGGCCAAACTCAGTTCTTTTTCAAAATCTTGGGTAGTTTTCATCAAGGATTCTCCTGCATCATTATCAAATATGGAATCTCTCTCAAGGGGTTCCTGTTCTTCTAGTTTCCTAGGAGAATATGCTTCTACCTCCTTTTCAAAATCAACATAATTCCTAGTCCTAGGAACATACATAATAGATGTATCAATCTCATGCATGGCTAGCTTTCTTGCTCTGGTTGTAGGATAGAGGGGAGAGTTCATCATGCTTCTATCTTCTTGCTCTACTTTGTCTTGTATATCAACAAAATGTTCAATAAAATGATTTTTATGCATAAATTCCTTCCAGTCTAACCCGTTTGCTTTCACCTGATACTCTACCAAGATTTTAATTAACCCCTGATGATATACCTGTGTTGCGTTTGGCTTATTCTCCTGTTTCACTGTTTCAACCATTTTAACAAGACTTTTATATAGAAAATATGGCAAGTTTATTCTACCATCTCCCTTTATGTGCTACAGCAATCTAACATGGTATAGATGAGCAATGCTATACTGTCGGTCACAAGTCAAAAATTTATGAATAATCATAACTAGTTCTCCCCATGGTTCATTGAACCATTCACGGGGTATCCCCTTAGCTCTATCAAAGGTGCCTTTCCTGTTCTTTTCAAGGAAGAAAGTCCAGGCGTTCTCCTTGAAATGCAAACCCTTATGATAGTTTTCTCCTATCATAGGCAAGTTTAGGGCTTTGGACAAGAACTCCTGAGTTACTGGGATATTGAGTTCACCTACTTGAGTTTTTTCTTGACTGCAATTATTGATAAACTCTTTAGTTATCTGTTCTGAATGACCATTGAACTTCTGGAGAAATCCTATCATGCCCGACTGATATAATTTTTCTACTGTTTTTTTTCCTGAATTCTCTATG
The DNA here is from genome assembly GCA_000404065.3 of Pinus taeda. NCBI lineage: Eukaryota > Viridiplantae > Streptophyta > Pinopsida > Pinales > Pinaceae > Pinus > Pinus taeda. The sequence goes on from APFE031569316.1 coordinate 4,756, forward strand.
TGAAATCTGGGTTCTACCCGGTTTGTCATGATTTCTGTGAACCAATAAATGTAATCCTCAGCTGTTACTAATTTCATTTTGACAAGGATAATGATTATTGTTTTTAAATGAAATTGTAAAAGCAATGAGGCTTACCTGCCCTCTCTGATTCAACTTTAAATCTCTACTGTCTTTCCTCTGTATAGACCTGTTTCAATCCCCTGTTTCAAAGCACACCAACCTGAATACCCATGATCAATATATTGTCCCCTGTATGTTGTTTTTAAAAAATAAATACACATATAGAATTAACCATGTTTTCCCAAGCAAAATAACATGATTACTGTGTATTTAAATAAAAACATGAGAAGAATTTTTTTTTTTCTCGACTTCCTCAAACATTCTCTGTGTATTCACAATGGAAATGTTTCCTCTCGGTCTTTTAACAGTTCCTCAAAAAATTCCTTGTCAATGGAAAAACATGACTGTATAATGCAAAAAAAAATTGCTCTCGGCCTCTCAGAAATTCAACAAATATTGACTGCTAATTGCACTAGCCTTTCAACAAAAATTAAAAAAAAAATGGCTGTATACACAAGCAATTTTACTCTCGGCCTCAATCCACTGCAACATTTGACAAAAACATCACTGTATATAAAAGACTGCAGACATCTTATGAGCCTAGAGGGCTATTCACATGTGCTCAGCCTCTGCTCCATCAAATGGCAAACAAAATTTTTTAAAAAGAACTCAATCTATGAACCCTCGGCCTCAAGGCACAACCATGCAACGTTGTCTGTCAACAAAACTTTGCAGTAAATACTATGTATTTGAGGACAGTTCTACGCATTTCAATGGCACAAACATATGAAGTGCACATTGAAATATGGACGCCTTTGACTCGTTTTGACATATGACTACAGCATTCCCCTGTTCCTTTTTGACAATTCCCACGGCATATATCTATTCACGTCTGTTACAACTCATATATATATACACAACACTCAATTTAATGCATATGCCAACATTTTGTTCGGTGCAACCACGTATTCACAAACCCTCATAACTTTTTTTGACAGCCGATGACAATGGCGCATATTGAAAACATATACATATGCATTTGAAGACTTGGCGGCTCTCACAAACAAAGAGATGTGACTATAGTTCAAACAATAGTGTTTATACATTCAACAACCCTCACGCTCAGTCATTTAAACTTCCTCTCCGCATTAAATGCATTTGATTTCTCATTTTCCTCTATTGTGTAATGAATGCAACCAGTGATTTTAAATGCTGGCCGATTATCATTGTTTTCACGCCACAGTCAGATTGATTCATTTCTTCCCTACATGCTGTATACAGAGAGTTATCCCGGATTTTTAGAGTTACCTGGCTGTCACTGGCTGCGTGGGATGCAAACAAACCGTCGAATCCCTTCCTTCTCGGGCAGTCAAACTGGTGTCAAACAATCAAACCTTGTGAGTAATGGCGGACTCAATATTATCTACAGTCGCCGAGCGAAAAGCATTCTCATTCTTACCTTGTTTGTTTTGCCAAACTCGGCGTCTTCACCTCAGAATTTCCCTTTAAAATTCCTTTCAGCTTACTCCGTTCACCTTTTTCTTTGTTCTGATCTCAAACCCGACTCTCTGAGCTCTCGGCAATGAAGAAATGGTGGTTTGAATCAACGCAGGGATGGTTATTTTATGACCGTTTCTCCGTATATCCTGCGGTTCATTGTTGGTAGACGTTGGTAGCTGGCCGTCCTCATTGACTCAGTCTCCCGACTGAGCAATGAGGATGGCCGTATTGCTTGTTTGAATTACTCATTCTCCACCGTTTCCATTCAACCAATACCAGTAGGCGGCCATGACACCGTGTCACCTACCGTATTATTTGAGGTTCTGCATTGATTACCCATTTACCGCTGCTGTTTGGTTGATTATGGCCACTTTCACGATAATGATACCTCGTTTATAATGCCTGGCCGTAGCACCGCTCTGTGATAATTATCATATTGCGTGTGCATAACTGTGTCGAAAACCAAACCTTATTTCTCCTTTGTATTTGAAATGTTTGATGCGGTTGATATATCATAACGTGCCACTTTCACTTACCATTTTCATTGCATGCTTACGGCCTCCCTTGTATCACCATTATATTGCGCCCGCGTCCTTGTTATTTGATGTTGATTGTTTTGGATATGCGCCCAGGGTATATAGATATGTCGCAATTCTTTTATAACCCTATGTCCTTTGATATATGCGCATTTTATATAACCCTTGTCATTTAATATATATGTGCATTGTATATAACCTTTGCCATTAATATATATGCGCATTTTCCATTCCCCTTTTAACATTATTAGGTTATGATTTTTGTAATAATTTTAGCGCCTTATAACCTATAATGTGCATGTTTCCCTTTTATACTTTAGTGCATACTTTATAACATATAACATAGCCTTTATAATTTTAAAAATGACCATTGGGGTCATGTTTTAAAATTATAACCATTCTAATGCTCTGAGTCCATGTGCAGGTACAAGAGTGGTCCCAGTTTGATCTTTTTGCGTTTGATGAAAAATACCTAGGGAAATTTTATGTGAATGAAATGGAATATGAATAGGGAATGTAGTGTATATATGTGGGAAATAATATCAATGAATATTTGCAGATATAACTTCAATTAAACCAAAACTAGAAGTTTCTAAAACAAAAATTGAAATTTAAGCACAAAATGGCTTATGAATATACTCCCTTGCTGTTGTTTGTACAGGTGAAATGTACAGGTGCTCCTTGATGCTGTTTGTACAGGTGGAATGTTGGATCCAAAATGTGTTTGGATAGATGAAAAGTAGACTTTTATTACTGCTTCTTGTTCACTATATTCCCTTGCTCGAATTGTTCAGGTCCCTTTGAATAATATCTTGCTTCCAGGTCCCTCTGCAATGATTCTGGTATGATTTGATCTGCTGCAACTAGTTTGCTTCAGGTCCCTCTGCAATATTTTCTTCTCAGGTCCCTCTGCAATGCTTCTGGTAGATTGTGTCAGCTCTGATCTGGTTCTGCTGCAACAAATTTGCTTCAAGTCCCTCTGTAATGATGTTTCAATTCAGGTCCCTTCTGGTTCTGTTGCAACATATTTGCTTCAGGTTCAAAGTGCAAAACACAATCCTTTAGCTGTAAGAGCTAAAAGTTTGTTGTAAGCCTCTCCCTTGTTGAATGTTTGACTTGTCCTCAAGTCAACTGTTGAGAGGTGCTGCATTGAAATTGGGTAAGAATAGTAAAACAAGAATATAGAATTCATAGAGTCCAGGTTTCCCTGGTTTTTCCCTATGAATTCATGCTTGCTGAGTGCCAGTTGCCTGGTTTTCACTAGCAAACAATTTATTTGTTATGTTTTGATTTTTTTTTTTATATTTTTTCTTCTTTTTTTTTTATTTTTTATTTTTACTATAATTTTTTATGATTTTTCTGAACTGGAAGATGGCATGGCCATTATTTCCAGTCCGGATTCTTGGATCAGTTGTTTCATAAATGTCTCTTTACTAATAGGCTGATGATAGACTTTCAGCCTATGACCGTTGACAACAAATGATGTGGGATCCTGGTCGATGGTCTTTATCCTCACAGCTCCATTGTCAAAGATTTCCTCGATTTCATACGGCCCCAGCCAATGTGTTGTAAATTTCGCTTTGAAATCCCTGAATTTGTAGTCAAATAATAACGCCCAGTCTCCCTTCTGGAATGTCTTGGTTTTGATGTATCGATCATGCCATTTCATCCTCTGTTGCTCTACTAATGTTGTCTGTTCAATTGCTTCTTGACAATGTTCATCCAATTGGTTGAGTTCCATTATTCTTTGTTGTTGTGCCTCTGTCAGGTCCATGCCCAACTGTGCTGCTAGTCTGTAGGTTTGTATCTGAAACTCAATTGGCAGCAGGGCTTCTTTTCCATAGACTAACTGGTATGGACTAAAACCAGTTGTATTCTTCCATGTGATACTGTAAGCCCATAATGCATCCTTTAGCTTTTCAGACCAGTCCTTTCGATTCAGCTGCACTGTCTTAGTCATAATATTTTCTAAGACCTTGTTTGTGGATTCTACCTGACCATTTGCTTGAGGGTGATACGGAGTAGACTTTCTGTGCTTTATCTTATATTTTTCTGTCAGATCCCGCACTAACTTTGAGGTAAAATGCGTTCCTTGATCTGTCACTATTTGTCTTGGTACTCCATATCGCACAAAAATTTCTTCAAAGAGGAAGGTAACCACTCTGTCCTCTGTCGCTCTGCTCACTGCTTTGGCCTCTACCCATTTTGTTACATAATCTGTGCATACAAGAATGTATCTTTTTCCATTTGACGATGGATTAATGGGTCCAACAAAATCAAGTGCCCATTGTTCAAATGGCTCAATGAGGACTTGAGGCTTGAGCGGAATTTCATCTGACAAGATGGGTCTCCCTACTCTTTGGCAACTGTCACACTGTTTGACATATGCCTTAGAATCCTTGAAGACAGATGGCCAGTAATAGACCAATTGCAGCACTTTATATGCTGTTCGGTTGTCTGCAAAATGGCCACCACATGGTTCGTCATGGCATGCTCTGAGTATATCTAGTATTTCATCTTCACGCACACACTTTCTAATCATTAGATCAGAACTAGTATAAAACAAATCACCATTTACCCAGCTATATCTAGAACTTTCTCTAACTATTTTCTTTCTTTGCTTGCTTGTAAATTGATTTGGAAATTTTCCAGATGACAAGTAATTTGCAATATCAACAAACCAAGGGGTTTTTACTCTTATGGCAAATAGATGTTCATCCGGGAAGTTATCTATCATAGGATTTGGGTCTTCTGGTGATTGGATGCGGGACAGAAAGTCAGCCACCTGGCTTTCCTTACCGGGTCGGTCTTGGATTGTAATGTTAAATTCTTGCAATAACAGGAGCCATCTTGTAATTCGTCCATTAGTGATGGGTTTGTTCATCAAGTATTTTATTGCTGAATGATCTGTGTGAATAAACACTTGATATCCTGTTATGTAATGCCAGAATTTGTTTACTGCGTGTATAATAGCTAACATTTCTTTTTCAGTGACTGTATAGTTTGCTTCTGCAGGTGTCAGATTTTTACTAATAAAGTATATTGCATAGCTAAGAAAATTTTCTTTCTGTCCTAAAGAGGCACCTATTGCTGTATCGGATGCGTCAGTGGAAATATGAAATGGTAAAGACCAATTTGGTCCACGAAGTATAGGCGCCACTGACAGTTTTTCTTTTAAAATTTGAAAAGCATTTTGACAGCTAGTAGTCCATTGAAATTCAACGTCTCGTGCTAACAGTTTAAACAAAGGTTGTGCTATTTTACTAAAATTCTCAATAAAGCGTCTGTAATAGCCTGCATATCCGAAGAAACTTCTTACCTCCTTCTGTGTTGTAGGTGGCATCAAGTTAACCAGGACTTGAATTTTGGCTGGATCCACCTTGATTCCTGATGCAGAAATATGGTGGCCCAGAACTATTCCCTGTGTTAACATCAGATAGCACTTCTCGTTACTTAATGACAGATTTGTTTCGATACATCTTTTTAAGACCTTTTCAAGGTTGTTGAGGCAATCATCATAGGTATTTTCGTAAACTGTGAAGTCATCCATATACACTTCTACACATTCATGGACTAGATCAGCAAATATCACAAGCACTGCTCTCTGAAAAGTTGCAGGTGCATTTCATAACCCAAATGGAAAAACGTTGTATGCATAGGTTCCCCATGGGCAGGTAAATGTATTTTTGTGCTGGTCTTCGGTTGCTATTCTAATCTGATTGTACCCGCTAAACCCGTCCAAGAAAGAAAAATATTTCTTTCCATCCAGAGAGTCTAGCTCTTGGTCTATGAATGGTAGAGGAAAATGATCTTTTAATGTAGATTTTTTTAGTTCACGATAGTCTACACATACCCTCCACTTTCCATTTTTCTTTGGAACAATAACTAATGGAGAAACCCATTGACTATCCGAAATAGGATAGATGAATCCAACATTTAACAGCTTTTGCAGTTCTTCTTTTACTATTTCTTTCATTGTAGGATTCATTCGTCTTTGCGGTTGTCTAACAAGTTTTAGTTTATCATCAGTATAGATGTGGTGGGTACATGTGCTAGGATGGATTCCTTGCATATTAGTATAATCCCAGGCAAATGCTTTTGAGTATTTCTGTAGTAATGCAATTACCTCTTGTTCTTGTTTTGATTGCAGCTGGTTTCCAATATTGAGAGTTTTACCAGGATATACCTCAATTGTTTTGATTATAGGATTGGAAATTGTGTTTACAGGAAAAATGTTTACAAAATAATTTTGCAAAGTTGAAATAGTACAAGTTTCCTGGAA
>APFE031569320.1:0-17851 GCA_000404065.3 Pinus taeda
CTTGAACGAAGATCCAACTTGGTGAAGTAAATTGATCCATGCAATTCATCTAGTAATTCATCAATGACAAGAATGGAAAACTTATCTTTAATAGTGAGCGTTTTGAGCTCCCTATAATCCAGACACATGTGCCATGTTCCATCCTTCTTGTGCACCAATACTACTGGAGCAAAGAAAGAACTTTGGCTCGGTTGAATTCTACTAGCCTCTAGCATTTCTGCAACCATACATTCAATTTCACACTTTTGGGCATAGCGATATCTGTACGGCCTGATGTTTGGAGGAACACTTCTTGGAATCAAATGAATAGCATGATCATGGTCACGAATAGGTGGGAGACCTTTGGGAGTCTCAAATACCTTGGAATGATTTTCCATGACTATTTGGAGATTTGGAGAAATAGATGATTCCAATGTGGAAATATCTAGCGAACATAATTGTGCAATTACATCTTTTCATTCCTTTTTTAGAAGCTTTTTCATACCATTAGAGTTGATTATCTTTCCCGGTTTCCCTGCAATACCCCTTAATACAAATTCCTTTCCTTCCATAGAAAATTTCATGAAAAGTTCTTGAAAATTAAAAGTTATTGTACCCAAGGATTGTAGCCATTGGACTCCTAGTACAACATCAGCACCTCCCATTGGAATGGAAAGCATTGGGCTAGTCAATACATATTCTCCCATGGATAGCTTGATATTATGGCACTTTCCAGAGCAATTTATTATTCCTCCATTTGAAACCATCACTTGAAACTCTAGTGCTAGATATAAGAAGCAATTCAATTCTTTTGCTACCTTACAATGAATAAAATTGTGAGTACTTCCTGAATCAATCAAAACTATTACCTTTTTCTTCTGGATTTGTCCTTCTATCTTAATGGTTTGAGGAGTGGTAATTCGCACCAATGCATTACAAGATATGGTCGGATTCATTTGTTCTTCATCTAGGCTTTGTTCCTAGAGTATATCCTCTTCTTTTGACCTTTCTTGCTCCTTTTCTTCTTCCTCTTCACAATCTATGTAGAATAATGTCTTCTCGGCACACTTATGACCTTTAGTGTATTTGCTATCACAACTGTAACAAAGCCCTTTTGCTCTATTTTCTTCCAATTGTTGTGGTGTGAACCTGATAGGTTGTGGAAGACTAGCGGCAACAACACTTCCATCTTTATAGATGTGAGTGGTATGCTTCCTGGTTGTCATAATTTTGCTTTCCATTTTTCTTGCTAACCTGAATGCCTTTTCTAATGAATCAGGTTCCCAAAGGTGAACATAATGTTGGATATTATCCTTTAAAGACCCTATAAACACATCAACCCTATGCTCCTCAGGAATATCTTTTACCCTTATGTTCAATTTTTGGAACTCCTCAATGTGCTCCATTATTGAACCCTTTTGTTTGAGACTTATCAATTGACTAAAAAAAGTGTTTCTTTTTGTATCCTCATAATGTGCTATCAATGCTTCTGTAAAAATTGCCCAAGTGATAAATTGTTTACGAGAGCAAAGCCATTGATACCATATGAACTGATTTGGTTCCAAATATAAAGTTTCAATATGTACCTTTTTTGTGTTTTGCACATTATTGAGATCGAAAAATTGCTCCATCTGTAATATCCATGTTGCGGGATCCTTTCCATAAAACTTCCTCATATCAATTTTTGGCATATGGTGGATCTTCGATCCAACATTAGAGTCTATGGAATCATGATTAACATTTCTTTTGTTCGCATCATGAGTTTTCTTTACTACCCTTTCACCCTTAGAGACCCTTTCTTGTAGCAACGTATTCATATTTATCTTCAATTCTTCCATGTCTATCTTCAAATCTATCTTCAAATCATCCATCTTAACTTCCATGTCATTCATCTTAGCTTCTACACCTTCCTTTAAACAATCCATCTTATATTCTATTCCTTTTTGTGCAAGTGACACTTGTTGCACTTGGTCTCATAATTTTGATATATGATGTTGCATTTCTTCCTCTTCTTCATGAGTCATGCTAGAGCTTTCAGGTCGCCTACTAGGTGTTTCCATTTTCTTTCTTCGGGGAATCAATTACTCATAATAATGCTTCACTATGCCCTTTGAATTCCTTCAAAATAATTTTTCAAACCAAGCTTAAGCAAACATTTAGAAAAATATACACACCTTTTTCACTTTGTAGGAACTCGATATTTCCTTTGATGTATCTCTGTAATTTCAGATCATCTAGTTCTGAAATTGCAACCTACAGTAGCCCTCTGCGTCCTCTTTCCAATGCCACCAGTCTGATCCCAATTGGGTTCTCCAATGAAGCGTTATGCCAAATCTCCCACAGTGACCTAATTATAGACTAATTCAATAGAGCGAACTTGCATGATGCGCCACGTGTCCTTGTTTTGACCTTTAGCTCTAAAAAATATATAAAAGAAACTACAGTCTGTCCTCTTTCTATACCTTCTGACGAAATTTCAATCTCATGCTCAGAGAGAAAGTTATGACAATTTTTCCCAGGTCACCTGTTTTGAATGTAATTCAGGATTCTGCAAAAGGACCAACTTCCTTAGTTCATATAGTGTGAAAATATAGTGCGAACAGCTCTTAAATTCGGACTTGAGATTCAGTGCGATGTCTTGTCAAATGGGTTCTTTTGTCTAGCTTTTGAAACATCGTTGAAAAAGAGTTATAGAAAAAATGCCACGATGACCTGTTTGGAGCAGCGAAACCCTAGAATCCAAAGCTCTGTTACCAAATGTTATGAAACCAGCTCAAGAAAAGATAGAAAAGATAGATCAACGCCTTAGAATTCAGCCTCTTCGAGGGGTCAACCTCCTTTCCATTACATAAATGAACAATTCTTGGATGATTCAAATGATAAAACCTCCTTCCTATATATAGGAGTCTAAGGAGTCACAATATAACCCAGCCAATCTAACAATAATAATATAAAGCCACAAAAAAAACAATAGAGGGATTCTATGGGGCATAGTAATAACAATATGGGGACAATAGGGGCATAACAATATTAATAAGGGGTACAACTACAATATAATGGGGTAATCACTAGTATTATAGGGACCCAACAGAGGAGCACTATTGGTGACCAATGTAGCTATAAAAGGGAAGCACTCGTTGTGACCGTTGTACATCAGAAAAAATTGCATGTGATGACAAAGCCATGAGAGTTGTTGATTTAGAAACCAAGTACGTGTGAACAAGGACATGATGTAGTGATACACCGAGGATGGTGTAAAAGTTAAGGGGGGGAGTATGCAACACTCCTGCCTTGTGTGCTACATTATTATAAACCTAGGCTGAGTTAAATCTAGGTGTGATATTCTCCCTTGTGTGTTAAATGAATGTAAACCTAAGCTGAGGAAAGCTAGGTGTGGTATCCTCCTTTGTGGGTTAAACTATTCTAAACCTAAGATGAGAAAAATCTAGGTGATATTTAATATGAAAATAAAATGTGTTATTAAATAAATTGATAAAATAAATCACTTGGAGGGTGAGGCACCAAGGGAGAGGAGATTCTTGCCAAATTCCATTGAGGAATGGGATAGAGATGAAACTTTCATGATAAAGATTCCATATGTGATTCTAGATAAGCTTGGATGGATTGGAGATCCATCGGATGGAAGGGAGATAAAGGTCCATCAGACATAAAATCTTTGAGGTAGATAAAGGCAAAATTTTATGAGGAAAAGCCTTATGGGAGATCAAGGCGAGACCTCCGTAAAAGACATAGGCAAATGGGAAAATCAGTAAAATTGAGACATTGCTAATGAAAACTAAATCATGCAAGAGGTTATTAAATACCCAATGCGTCGATCAATTGAGGGCAGCTGATCCTTGGCAAGAACCTCGACTCGGGGGGAATCATAGGTGATTCATGGTTGAGTGGTGGTGCTCTGCTCTCCAATTGAGTCTTTAGTTGGATTCACATGCCTGGGATGTTTTGTATGTAAGTATCTTACCCTTTATAGCATTATTATTTGTTTTTGTTATATAGACGTTGCATTATATGTTGGTATGGAAAGAATTGTAGTTTATTCATATCACATTTATGGCTTTTTAATTTGTTTCAAGTTAAATTAGTATAGGAGTATAATATATTTAACTACATGGGATAGTGGATATGCATTACATCTAACTTATGTGCTATGATTTCTATATTCATATTACATAAGTTATGTTGGTAGTGTTATTCGTAATTATGTCAATGGTTTCATCCTTATGTATGTTATGCTATTAAATCCATATGTAGAGTCAATGGGATAGATCTACTTACACTAACATGTTTATGTTATGTTCATAGATATTGAATCTAAACCTAGTCACCATTTTAAATTAATATAGCATTATTTAAGTCTACGTGATTCTGGTGCATGGTTAAATTAACTACATTAGAACTAAGTTATTACATGTTAGTGGTGCAAACTACTTAACAAATGTTGTGGGTTATTACATGTTAGGTCTATTTTCCTTCCACCAATTTTTATAATTATTCTTAAAGAGGATGGCTAATTAAAGTCATGATAATGATTTCATTGAGACCATGGGGCATGCAGATCAGTTTAGGTGATAATGACTCTAATTATGGTTCAACTCAGCAACATCATGTTGGTCATAATGAATCTAAGAATATGCCAATAAGTATAGTTTCAGAAGAAATAAATGGTCATGAAATTGTAAAGTAACATATCACCTATGTTAAGGGGAAATCCTTACCAAAAACAAAGTAGAAAAAATAAATTTTTAAAGCCTAGGGGCGGGTTTCCCAGGTAGGCTCAGATGTTTCATTACAAAGATTTTCAGACCCTCCCATGGTCCACAGACCATGGTATTGTAAAAAGGAAAGACCATAAATAGAAGAGTCATAGAAAGTGTAAGAGATAATCAAAAGATAGAAAATCATTGTTTGCCAAGTAAGCTAAGGCATGAAAGTTTGTTTCCTATAGTTAGGCAAAGGGAAAAGCTACTACAGTTGAGTGCGCAGAGACCTTGGTAATTCTACAAGATGATGTCTTAGGCCCCTGCAACTTATTGCGTAGGGAAGGAAAGTATGTACTTTGAAAGATCATCTAATAAAAATTAATTTTGATCCTTACTTTGTGTATCTACTTATCTGTATTTACTTCTGCAATTTATGTGTTTCCACTCTGTATCTGAAAGTATATGAATAAATGTTTATCTAATTTAAAAAATGGTGGATAAGTATAAATTATGCATGTTATGACTAGTTAATGACCTATGTGAAGATATAATTATTGTGTATAAGATTTATTATTATTAATTGTTTCGGAAGGGTTAGGGTTCATGAAGACAAAACTAAGCCCTAAAAGCCACTGAAACCCATCACACAAACCTCTGGATGTAGAAACCTGGTTCTGTCATCCCTCAATACTACTTCAGGTGAGAGTACAGCTTACATCAAGCGAGTGTGACAATGTTCGACACAGATCTGACTTTGGATTTGCGTGTGCTTAAATCTCCAAATGAGACCATATGCGCCTACTCAAAAGTGGCCATAATCTAGCTTTTGCATATCAAGAATCTTGAAATCAACCATGTGGCACTCCCTATAAAAATCCCACATAAGTTATGCCAGGTAGTATTGGATGAGCTGATGGTTAGGGAGCAGCTTGCGGTGGTGATGATTAATGAAGTAAAAACAAATAACTAGCATATCTTCAAAGAAAACGCACAGGCACAGAAGGAGAAAGAAGAAATTGGTACGTGTAGCCAAAACATAGAAGTAGCAATTACATAGGCATGTAATGAGCTACCTGAACTTAACCTTGCACTTGATGTAGCATTGATAGAAAATATCCTGTAGTTGGCCGCGACGGTCAACGAATCCAAAAACTACAGTTTTCAGAGCTACAATTAACATTGCACCCAAAAACACCGCTAGAGGTTCAAGAGCAGCCCGAAGCTACTATAATGGAAGGAATGGCCACACTAGAAGCAGTGGTTGAGGACTTCACAGAGTTGTTTGAGAAAGCCATGGAGTTATGGATGTCTCTACAGGAGGATGCCACTTTGCAAATATTGCCGCATACCTTAGAGAAAAACAATGAAAATTTGATTAAATTAGATCGACTATGTGCACTTTAGCACCACTACAACAATTTGCAAAAATAAATGAAGGGGAGGAACTTCAAAATGTAATTGAAGAGATGCACCAGAAAGAGGGCATTCATATGGCAAGAACACAACCTTAAACAGAGGAGGCCAACTAGCTAATTATATCAGTTCAAAATAAGCTTAAGGGCATGCAGAAAACTGAAAGGACCATGGGCCTCACAGTGGAAGGTCCCACTAGAGGGAAACTGGTTGAGGAAGTCCAACAGGCAGCTATGTAGGCCACAACTAATACGCAAGTTTTGAAGTTGGAGTTCCATGAACTCCAAGCAGATATTAAAATTCCAGCTGAGTGACTTGAAGATGAGTCACCAAATTGTGTTGGGGGGCTATTGGGATGGGGTCCCTTGGGTTAAATTTTTTTTTTTTCCTTTTTGTAATGCTATAAAGTCTCTGTGATTTTTGGAAGAGGAGCATGACGACAGTAAGAGTCAAATAGGATTTATTCCCTTAGGTTGTTACATGTTAAGATGGTTTTGAGACCCTCCCCTAGTCCGTGGACCACGGTATTGTAAAAGGGAAGGCTATAAATAGAAGAGTCACAACGACTCTAGGAGATCATCATAATATAGAAAATCATTGTTTGGGAAAGTAAGCTAAGGTAGAAAAGTATGTTTCATGTACATATGAAAAGGGGAAAGCTCTTGCAGCTAAGTGCAGAGAGACCTCACCAAGTCTGCAAGCTGAGTGTGTGGGTCCCTACAGCTGAGTGCACAGGGAAGGAAAGTATGTACTTTGAAATATCATATAATAAAAGACAAGTTTGATCCATACATTGTGTATCTTCTTATCTGTATTTACTTCTACAATTTATGTATTTCCACTCTGTATCTGAAATTATATGAATAAATGTTTATCTAATGCGCAAAAATGGTAGATTAATATAAATTATGAATTTTATGACTAGTTAAGGACCCACGTGAAGATATAGTTTTTGTATAATATTTATTGCTATTAACTATTCTATAAGGGTTAGGGTTCATGAAGACAAAACTAAGCCCTAGAAGCCACATGAACCCATCACACAGACCTTTGGACGCAGAAACCTAGTTCTATAATCCCTCAATGCTACTTCAGATGAGACTGGAGCCTGTGCTACGTAGGTTGTTCCTAAAAGGGCCAAAAATTTATGGTTTTGTTTCTTGACGAAACTAAAGTTGAACTTGGGAAAAGACCCATCAAGCCAACAATGATAGCTATTATTAGATGCCAATTCCACCATGTGGAGATAATCTTTCCACTTGGTTGGTTATTGTATGACAGGCATCCTTAGCATATCCTCCAACACTTGGTTCACTCATTCAGTCTTCCCATCTATCTGCAGATGGTAGAGATTACTGAACTATACTTGTTGCCTAGTATAGTCAATAGAGCCTTCCAAAAAGAAGAAGAAAGCTTCACTTCTCTATTATAGATTACTACCTTAGGTATACTATGTAAATGAAAATTTTCTCTCATGAATCTGTCAGCAATTTGAATGGCATTGTAAGTTGATTGTACATTAATTTTTTTTTTTTTATTTACTTAATTTATCTACCACAACCATTATGGAGTCATTTTCCCTTTTTGAATTCGATTAAAATGTGATAAAATCTAGAGTGATAATTTCCCATTTCCATTCAACAATGGGTAATTGATGAACTAAACTTGATGCATGTTGATGTTTAAGGTTTACATGTTCATACTCTAGTTATTTTTCTAGATATTTTTCCACTTCCCTCTTCATACTAGGCAAAACATAATCCTTCCGTAAAGCAGGAATTAATTTCTCATAACTAGGGTGGGTAACATATGGGCTTCTATGATATTCATCAAAAAACAATTGCTTAGTAACTTGTTGGTTGGGAACATAAATTTGGTTCCTATATATCAATAACCCATATCTATTAATGTCATATAGTAGCTATTTTTCAATACTTTCTTTTTGCTTCATTTGCTGCAATAAATTTTGATATTCTAGATCTCTTTCAACTACATCTTCAATCTGATCTAAAAACTTAAATTTTATATGACTAAATGAAATTTGATAAATATTGTTTAACCTTCGACATAGGGCATCACCCACCCAATTTTCTGAAGACACGTGGCAAGGAGTAGCAGGGTGGTACAAGGAAGAAGCAGAAATTGGATAAGCCATAGGGTGATCCCATGGTGTTAACATAGGGTGATATTGATGTTATCAGGGATAAAATTTAGGACACCACCACGAAAGTGCTGTAACAGTTTGAGCAACAGTACATGTAGACAATGGTGAGCATCCAAAAAGATCTACGTGAGCTATAGATCCAAGCAAGAATAATATAGGTGGGTACTAGAGAAGCGAGCCTCGAGAAAAAAAGCCTAACACCTGAGACAAGCTAAGTAGTAGATCTGGTAAGGACCCTATATATCACAACCATACCATTACCTAACATGATTATTCATGCCCCTGCTGAGGATTGCATTATCCTCGGTACAATTAAGTAAAGGACTGGATATAGTGGCGCTTTCCAAAAATACCCTCCACGCGTTGCATACAAGGGTGGTAGATGAATTGAGAACTAGGGAGCAACATGCCTTCAACCTCATCAGTGAGTACAAAGTGATCACTAACAAAATATTTGGTGAAAAGACACATGCTTTGGAAGAAAAGGAGGCACTTCAAAGGCATAGTTTGAGTATGGAGTCAGCAGTAGCAGAGGTATGCAAGGCAATGCCTAAGCTTCACATCCCAGAGGATGCACAACCAGAAGCCAAAATCAGAAAATTAGCTGCAGGTGTGTGTGATGTTAAATAAGAGGTTGGCCTAATCGTGTTTAAGCTCAACATGAAAATTATAGAGCTGCAGTTAAAGTTGTATCCCACAACTCCACCTGAGGTATGGGAGTAGTGCAAAGTTGCGATAAAGGAAGGTATGGCTACATTGGATGCCACAGTCACTAACTATGCGACATTATTTGAGTAAGTTATGGACCTCGTGACCAATCTATACAAGTGTCCATACCTGCAGACACTGAACATAGAGGTAAGGGAGCTATAGTGGCAATATGATGAAGTCAAGGCAAGTGCGTGCTCCATAGCACTAGCGTAGTGCCTTGCTAAGTTACAGGAAGGAAAGCAACTCCTAGCATAGGTGGAGGAAGCTCAAAAGAAAGAGGCCTTGCTAAAGGCTAGGTTGCAGCCTGGGTTAGAGGATATTTATCAAGTCATGACTACTGTTCAGGATAATCTTAAGCGGTTGTAGTAGAAACAACAAAAGTTGCAGCTAGTTGTAGAAGGACCAGCCACAGAAATATTGGTTGAGGAAGTCAAGCAGACAACAACGTAGAGCGCTACTAAAGTTGCAATGATCTAGGTGGAGCTGGGAGGTCTTTGAAGTAAGATCGTAGCACCAAGAGAGTGACTCAACGGTGAGTCATGATCTTTGTTTTGGGGGCCCATTGCGATGGGGTCCTCTAGGTCATTTTTAGGATTAAGTTAACCCATGCTTTGGTACATTTTGTGTAAATAATGCAAATTCTCGATGATTTGTGGATGCAGAGTACATAGATGGCTAGGAGTCAAAGGGGTTTAGCCCCATTTTTTTTATGTAATGTTTGAGTCAGTTTTAGGATCCACCCATGGTCAACTAACCATGCCATTGTATGAAAAAGGTTGTAAATAGGTGTGTCTTTGAGAGTCTAAGGCATGTTTTTGGTATCAATTGATGATAAGCGAAGAAAATGGATAGCGCAGAGAAGTGGGTAAGATAAAAGAAAGCCCCTACATCTAAGTGCATGGAGGCCTAGGTAGATTTCATAGCTGATTGCGCAGACCCCTACAACTGAGTGTGCAACAACTCAGTGTGCAAGGCAGTTTTGAGTCTATAACCTTGAATTGAAGATCAATAACGAAGTTTCTAAATAATTATTGTGTATATATATTTATCTCCGTTAATGTTATATGTTGTCAATGAATAATCTGTTTTATGGAATGTTGATCGAATCTTGTGTGATTATCTCAAATAAGTCTTAATGATGTATGCAATGCATGTTTAAGTACTTTCGCCAAGACTCTGATGAACTCTGTTATGTTTACTAATAACTTAAGTATATCTATGTGAAAACTAATTTAGGGTTATTCCTTGATGTGCGTAAGAAGATAGATTAACTGTTAAAGGTCCACAAAGCCTAATCATAGACATTCGATAAGGTTTGAAGATTGCCTTAATAGAGTTGCAATAACATGCCCTAAGAATTTATCGATCTGCGTGAATGAAGATTCGAGGTAGTGGAAGACATCACGCTAGTCTTTGGATGTAGAAACATGGTTCTTGCATCCCCCCATCCTACTTCGGGTGAGACTTTAGCCTGTGCCACGTGGATTTTTGCTAGTAGTGTAGGGGTTTGTTGGTTGGCACAACTAACTTTGAACCTGGGTCAGGACCCCCTAAGCCAACAGTAAGTGATAATGATAGATTTGAAACTATGCTTGTGACATTTGAATTTTAATGTGGATAAAAGACAATAAAACTTTTGTTGCATTTATGAACAATCCTAACCACTCACAAGTGATAGTGTTGATTAACTACCAACCTTTGCAAGGATACTATTGCAATAATGATTATGGTGCATTTAAAGAACATGACTAAAATTACAAGACATTGTGTATAAAGAATCAATCCTTAAATGTAAAAGGTTGGGGGGGCTTTCTTGAAGACGAAAATAGGATGTTTTAAAATATATTGAAATAAATACTTGAGAAGTCAAAGATAAACCATAATCCAAGTGGTGAGTCTTGACTGTAATGACTAAAAGATGATTGAGTCCTATCATGGTCGAATTTAAGATGGTTGGCAACATTGATTAATTAGTATTATGTGAATAACTATTAAAAACTTATATGCATGAATCATATTTGATTAAAGCTTATTGCAAGTTGTAAACAAGTGATTGCAGTAGTTAACTTCATGTTGTTGGTTTATTGATAACAATACACTTTTGAATTTTGGTTGTCTCGATTGTTACCCTATATATTATTGATATATACACATTAAGGGTTAATCAATGTTTTATATGAAAAGGTCTCGCAAATAATATCATGCATAAAAATATTATATGCAAGAAACTATTATGCTTGTAGAAGTGGATACTTGTTTAGAAATGGATACATATGACTGCAAATTAAAAAGATATTTGATCATGATATAGTAGTGTTGTTAAAGCGATGATTTAACAGTTCTACCAAAGGTTGCAACTAGTAGTAATAAAAAGGTGTTGATTACCTTGTTTGTCTAAAATTAACAACTCTATGAATTGATCATTTGGTGGTGTTGTTAACTATTATGAATTAATGATTTTTTATTAGATCCATATGAATAAATGAAGTGACATTTTGCATGATTTATAAACTATTGGAATGTTAATGTTAAAGTATTGTTCCATTAACTTTTCTTCTCGAGAAGCAACTTTATGGAAACATTCTTTTAACATCTATAGGATGTATACTTGTTATATTAATTTTAATCCATATAAATGTTTTATGGAAAGTAACCGAACCAATAAATTTCTCCTATGTTGAAATATTGAGAACATAGATGCATGTGAAAGTTAAATGTATTATAAAAATATTTGACAAATGTTCTACACATAATAGTATTTTGTAGAAGGTATGTTTTTATGAAAAGTAGCTGTGAGTAATGTTGTTGATGTGATTAAGAAGGAGTATCTTGCTGGAAAGATAAGAAACTATGCAAGGTAAAGCATTTCAATGTGAAATACAACTGCAAATGAGAAAGTATAATATTTAACATTATGATATGCAAGATTGGTATTGTTTTTCTAAAACTGCATGTTGATAATTATGTGAAAATTTGAAATAAATACCACATATATGATATGAGACATTAGTTATGAATTCTTGTCAAATTTACTTTTATAGATTATGGGACCCATGTTGAGGGTGATGTATGGATCCATAGTGTATATAAATGTTTCTATGTTTTAGTATTAATGTGCATATTATCACTTATGTAAACTATAGTGGGAAAAGTTGTTAAAGAGAATTTCACAACTTAGATAGTTATGGACATATTTGAAAGTACAAGGAGGCCTTTGGTTGATAGTAGTTGCCTGCCCAGATTTCCTCTCCCTAGATATATATAATCTCAATATGGGAAATGAAATGCCCTACATGGTGAAGAGGAAGAAAAGCCTCAGGAAACTATGTTGATTTTGGATCCTATTGGAGAAGGCCCAAAGGGTGAGTATTTGAGATGTAAATTCCTCATAGATAGGACACTATTAGAGGAATGGGTAGGTTGTTTCCAAGAGGATTCCTATGCTGGACCTTGTATGATCTTAATCAAAGAACTCTTTGGAAGTGAAAATGAATCAATTTGGTTATGGAAACATGTTCCCATTGGTTGAGAGGAGCATTCTTTTGCAATTGTGGTTATCATAGAATAAATAATCTACTAATTAGTTATGTGTTGTGTTAAAAATAAATTTTATATATGATTTTGTAAAAATTTTATGTACATCTTGATAGGAAAGGAGCCTAGTGTTCGAAAATGAATTATTGGAAGTGTGGTTCCTTTATTGTATTACCAATCTTAGGAAGCTCTTTAGTAGGGGCTAAGACAATATGTACTTGGTGCATTGATTTATCATTTTGATGATTAGAGAGCTACGTCCTCTTTGAGTACAGGTAGAAGTACTATGATTAAAACATTGTTTGATATTGCATAGTTATTTAATGATTGAAAATGTTGTGATTATTGTGATTATATTGAATTCGTTGATCATACATTATAGGGTCTTTTCCATGGTGACTATAAAACCATTGCATATTCTTGTTGATGCAATTTCAAACCACTCTTAGAGTGCTTTCCACAGTTTAGATACAACCTATAGTTAAACTTTTTGCGTATAGTTACCATGATTTTTAAGAATAAATGACAAAGTAACAATACATCCGTATAGAGATTTTATTTTGTCTTGTGAAATTGAATAGTGACTAAATGATGGAAAGCATAAATTGCATATTTTTTCTTATAATTATTGATAGAACATTATTGTCTTTTCTTATTAGTATTTCTTGGAAATGAAATCCTTCATTTCAAAGGGGAAGGATCCCATTTTGGGTTGTTTCTATTGTTATATAATGAGTAAAAGTTAAAGTTCCAATGAGATATGAACACTGAGGATGGTATTATATTTAAGTGGGTGATTACTTCATATCCCTACCATAACTCTTGTAAAACCCATATGTTGAAAAAATAAAAATATTGTTAATTTAATAAATGTTTGATCATCCATGTCAACAATAATTACAAACAATTGTCCATGAACTTGATGAGTTTCTTGGCCTATCATTTCCCTATGATAGTAGGTAGTGTTAGAGGGGATTTCACACATAACCAAAGACATATTTTGTGGATTCTAATTTTGGAAAATGAGATTATTTTACAGTTATTATTTCGAGATTTCATCATGGCATGACCCTTGGCTCCATTCCTGGTGATCTATGAGTTGTAACTAACAATATCCATTCACTCAGTCATCAATTCTCCACTTCCCTTCTTGTTCCACTTTTTCTAGGAAATCTATGGCCACAACAACCCTTTCAACATAAAAAATCGTAGCTCTCTAAAGGAGAATAATTAAAATTGCATATCATAATGAAAACAAGGGTCGTGGTATCCTTGTCTTATGTGGAAGAAAATTTACAAAAGTAGTAAGTTTGTTTCCCCAATGATGATATTAAAGGAGAAATTTTTATTTGTGAATGAAGGTGGGGATCGTGGTTGCAAGACCAACCTACTATGGTAGAAATACATCATTGAACTCCATTGAAAATATCTCAACAAGACTTGGCAAGATGGTCGCATGACCGTTTTTCTTAATTACTATGTCCTCAGTTAGGATATAGAATCACAACATAGGTGTATGGATCCTTACATTACCATCATGTTTCTTTATTTTTTTCATGATTTTACATGTGTTATTGTCTGATACATCTATGTAAATATTCGAATACTAAGAAGATCATGGTTCTTTCCAAATGCATATATTATATATATATATATTCACTTCAGTGCTAAACAAATGGGATTAAATATGCAAAATTATATGCAGCCCTTATGCACAAGATTAATGTCTATTATATTAGATTTCTTTTGGAAAAGAATATGCATATGAATGTGTGAGATTAATATCTATTATGCATTTGATTCCGTGAAAAAAGGAGCATTTCTTTTTGCATGTAGAAAATTAATAGTTATGATAGACTATCTTGAAAATATATAAGTTGTTTTCATCCACGAAAAGTAGAACTATTGTGTTAGATTATATTGAAAATAAATAATTTCATTGCATTCACAAAAAGTTGAAATATTTTGTTAGATTATCCTGAAAAAAAATTATCTTTGCATGCACTACGAGTACAATTATTGTGCTGGATTTTTCCTGAAAATAAATATGCATTTATGTGCATGAAATGAATGACTAATGTGTTAGAGGAATATGTATTCTATGCACAAAATAAAATCATATTGTTATAGATTCTTTGAAAATCAATATGTGTTTGCATGGAAGAAGAATAATTATTGTGTTAGTTTTCTTATGGGAAACGATCATGTATTTGCATGCAAGTTTGTGTTAGCTTTCTTTGGGAAAGATTATGTATTTGCATGCAAGATTGTTTTAGATTTGTTTTGGAAAGATTATGTATTTGCATGTGAGATTGTGTTAAATTTAATTGGGAAAGATTATGTATTTGAATGTAATATTGCGTTAGCTTTATTTTTGGGAAAGTTTATGCTTTTGCATGTAGGAATGATAGCTATGTTGTTAGCCTCCTTTGGAAATGAATATGAATAGTTGTGGTGGTTTTCTTCAGGAAAAGAATGTGCCTTGTGAAAAGAAATGATAGTTAATGTGGTATTCATCTTGGAAAGCTTAACCCTCTTCGTATGTGAAGAGAGGCTAATAGAAATGGAGGTTATTTTAATTATTGTTGTGTTCATGTGGTCATAAGCATAGTTTAACTCATTCCATTTTCATGATACATGTGTAGTAAGGATTAAGAGGCATACCTTGATAATATTTGTGTAATTTACATTATACATGTGGGAATTGGCTTGTTAGGAATGGTTCATAACCATACGCATGAGTGAGTAAACATGTTTTGATTTTTTTTTTCTTTTACTCAATGCGTGTGCAGTGTTTTTAAAAGAGGCATTTTTTGATACTTTGTTTACATTTTATTTATTCACATGAATATATGTTGGAAGCATAACTAGTAAATATTATTTATTTCTTTGTTTGATATTTTATCTTCTCATGACGCCAAAGTTTTCTGACATTAGCAATGGAAGGGAAGGATTGTGAATTATACAAATGATCGATTATATTTAACACTATAGTTTGTAAAGGAATAATGTTCCATGGAAATTCATGAATGTGAATGGCAAGATAATCCACTGATGGAAACAAATTGACCACAAAGACATAATGTCAAGGACTATGGGTAATGATACCCTCATTATTGCGATCGCTACTAACTGGTTATGCAATATTTAAGATGATATTTATTTGCAATATTTTATCAAAATGATCAAAGGATGGGACCCCTTACAGTCATTGAGTGAGGGGTGAACACCCTCATGAGCATTTAATAAAATTAAACGGTTGTTGGTTTTAACCCTATAAGGTTTCTTGGGTATATCAGTGTCCAATGATGTCTTTGCCACCATTTCATTCTAATTATGTTGATTCCTTTCATTTCGTGACATTTATATTATTAAGTATGTGATTAACTAAGCTAATTAAAGAATCATGGAAATGAGGCAAGTTTACATCATGGAAGGCTATGTTAACATGCTACAATAGTGGTTGTTAATGGTTATGTAACTTAATATTCATTTACTAATGTTACTTAATGCAATCATGATGGTTTTATCTAATGGTTAGTAAAAATAATATGGAATAAGTAATTCAGACATTTACATGCCAATAATTCCATAAAAGATTTGTAATATTATGTACTTTCCATTTGAGGTTACTGGGTGATGTTACAACCAACAACCTCCTCACTACATTCATGAACACTTTCACTAGGTGAATGTAAAATTCGGCTACCATACTCCAAAGATTAAAAAACAAGTTAAGTTATATGAATTTACTAGGTGCATACTTAGATGAGTCCCAAAAAATATCAAGTGAGTAGCACCAAAATTGTTACAACGCATACAAAACGCCAAAAGAAAAGGCACTACTTGCATGAATGAGCTGCAAAACCACAAAATTAGTACCTAGGGAAAGTAGAGAAACCACTAGATATCCATCAACATCCTAATTGAGAGCAAAAACGTAGCAAAATATTAAAAAGCATATAAGAAAAAAATATGAAAAATTATAATAAAATGAGTTATTATTTTCAAAATATTTTAATTGATATAATATTAAGATAATTGGTTTATGATTATTTATTTACTTATTTATTCAATAATAAGTTTAAAACATTATTTAAATTTCCACATTGTTGTTGTCTAATTTTAAACTCCACATTTTTTGGTTTCAGTTTAGATTTTTATAAATGCCATTCTATAAAAGAAATTTTTACACTACTTAAATTTGTATTAATTATTTTATTATTTGTTATCTGTTTTAAGATTCATTTTTTAGATTTCATTTTTTAAATGGTATTAAAAATTTTAGTTTTAGATTCTTATATTATTTTATATAATATATATATATATATATATATAAAATATATATATATTGAAAATAGATCTATTTTAATTGCAAAATTATTTATATTATATAGTTTTAGTGGGGTAAAATCTTTCAAGATTAAATTATCTTTTGTAGTGTAAAATTTGAAGAATGTTTACACATTCATAGATTTTATTTTTCTCGATATTTATTAAATTTTAATTTAAAATAGAGCGACATTAGATTTTAATAATATCAGTTATATTTATATAAATTTCACCCAGGTGTGTGTATATATATATATATAGCCCCAAGGGTTAGTTCAACTGGTCAAATAAGTGCCTCACTATTCATGAGGTCACAGAGTCAATTCTCCCAAAAGCCCTTGGGGTTAGGCCTAGCTATTTGTCGTGGGGCTTGATACCCTTGATGAAGCTCATATATTTTCGTGGACGTAGCAGCCACCCAATGACCGTGTGTGTTTGTAAACCACTAGGAATTATATATAATTATATATATATATATATATATATATATATATATATATAATATATTATATTATAACTCTTTAATTTTATTAAACCTTTGAGTAAACATATTATACTGTATATTTATGTGGACTTTTTATTTCACATGTTTTATATTTTTTCAATGTAATACGCGTGCCATAAAAATATGTATAGATAGATAACTAAATAACTAAATAAAACAAATATTATGAACATTTGTTTTTTATATATTTATTAATTAAATTTAAATGCTTTCTAATACATAATAAATACAAACATGAATCATTATTTTAATTTATATGATTGCATCTATATATGTGAGTGTGTGTTTTTATTGATGATGATGATGATGATGATGATGGTTAACGTCCACTGAGACCAAATTGATCTATCGGACCTACAATTTTCTTAACTTTTACTTGTCTGGATCCTCGTCTTTCTTGGCAAGATTGGTGTTGTAGCTTTCTTTCTTTTCTCTACGGTCTTCCAACTTCCTTTGTCTTGCATCTCCTTCATCTCTTCTGGTTCTTGGGAC
>APFE031569323.1:0-19672 GCA_000404065.3 Pinus taeda
ATAATTAGTATTTAAAATTAGATATTGAATATTACAAATTAAATATCAGACATGACATATTGAATATTGAATATTAAAAGTATTAAATATTGGATATTAAAAATTAAATATTACATATTACATATTTTTAATATTTATATATTTGATATTCCCCAATGGAGTGATAAACACTGAGGTTATTCTATTGTATGTGTCATTAAGGTGAACATCTAGCGGATGGTAAGGAGGATGATCACCTTGTCCTTCCACGACGTTTGTTGTCCAGGCAAGTTAACGGTGCAATGTGTGATGTTTCATTCCGTCTCTTTAGGCATGAGAGTGGGAGAGGGTTGTTGGTATATGGTGTCTGTCAAGCTTCAGGATTGCTATTATGTTGTGTCAATTTGGTGGTTATACGTTTGAGGTCTGAGCTCTGGTAGTTTAACGAGATTCTTTGGCCTCTGGCTTGCGCAGGAATGGTATATATTCCATCGTCGTCATCTCCTCCTTTGCCTCTGGCTCACAAAAGTGCTAAGTTCCTCTCCTGGTGCAAGGTTTCTCACTTTATTTAGAGGTTTGAGTGAATTACACAAGGTTATTTGGTTGGCCTTAGAGACCTTTCTTGCACTGACAATTAACTTTCTTCATGGATGGCTTCTGATTTTGGAGGGTGTTTCTGTCTCCTGTCAACCGGTTATATTTTGGGTCTTCTTATCTTTGTAGTTATCCTGTGGATTCTTGCGACTCACTATTGGTTGAGCAGAAATTGGGTTTGGTGGTGGGAAAAATATTTAAAGGTGTCTGTGGTGATGTCTTATCAGTTTGGGTTAGTACCTAATGTGTTTGTGGTTGGGTGTCTAGTCGTTCAGTCTGCGACTTTGCTTCTAGTTGCTTCCTCTAGTAGAGGTGACAATAGGGTCTTAGTCTGGTTGGTGTGTTTTCTACATGTGTTTTCACCTGTAATTCCCTGAGCTCGAGAGCACAGTTTGAAAGTTCGATGAGGTAGAAGTCTGTTGGATAATTCTGGGCTGCCTATTGATTTGTTGGGTTTCTTCGTGCATCAGGAGGTGTTGTTGTTTGCTAGTGTTCCTGTCTCAGAAGTATATCCCTGGGTCTTCACAATGCGACCTATGTCATGTAATTCCTACTCCAAGCCCCAACAAAGGGGAGCTTCGGTGAGTGAGGGTGGGTGCCGTAATGAGTCAAAGGTGGAATTGGCGGACCAAGTGACTATGCATTCAACACGAGGTGGTAGAACTACTGGGAGTATGGTCTAGGAAGCCTCAGGGGCCTGTGATAGAAGGGCCGAGAGCAACTCGGGGTGGTTGTGCAGCAGGGAATGGAAAGCATTGTAATGGGACTCATGGGGTTGGAGTTGTTGGGTGAGGCCAAGAGTGTTGGTTTGAGTGTGCAGTGATTGTTGGATGACACGATATTTCGAGGCTTGTCGAGATCTGGTCCAGTCTGTCTTGGATCACCTGGAAATTTATGATAAGCTAAGAAGGAAGAACACGAGGCTTTTATTGCCGTGATCATCCAACTACATTAATTTCAATGCCATCTTGGGGAAAAGATTGTGGTGGCTTGGTGTGGTCAAAATCTACTATTTGAAAAGATGGAAATGTGGATGACTGGCTTCAAGCAAAATGATTAGTGTACTTGTTGTCCACCTCCCACTCTAAGGACTAGGCGAGACAACCCTGCATTTGTCACATATAATGATTGAGCATGGTTACAAGTGTTCTATTAGCTCCATTTGTCTTTTGGTCGTTCTGGCATGTTAACTTGTAGATTGTTCCTTTAGTTTTGCTTTTGTTTATTTTTCATATGTTGTTAGCTTTCGTCAACTAACCTAGTGACGGTAAGACTACTTGCATTTTAATATCTATTTACTCATTTTTTTTATAAATCAATAGAAACTCAATTTACAAAAAAATTTATATATTAAATATTAAAATTAAATATGAAAATTTAAAATAAAAATATAGAATAAGAAATATAAATATTATTTATTGAGAAATGAGATATAAGAATCAAATATTAAATATCAAATGAAATATTTTCAATATTGACCCCAAAACAAAGTTGAAAACTAATAGTACAAAACTTAATGTAAAATGTGAAACATGAAATAAAATGCTATATGAAATATTAAATTAAAGATTGATGTATAATTAAATAGGAAATAATAAAGAAATTCAAATATTGAAAATTAACTATAGATTAAGTGTACAAAATTTATAATGTAAATATTAAATATAATATTTTTTTGAGTATTGAATATGAATATGGAATAAAAATATTAAAATAATATTATAATATTAATATTAAAAATTAAAAAATGACTCTTAAATGATAATGAATATTTGAAAAACAGAGCCATATGGTTATGAATGGGGCGGCTCCATGGGTTTGCCCAGAAACAGAAGTAGAGCGGCTTATGGTCCCATGCGCCTACAGTGAAATGGGTGATAAGGTTTAGGTCCAGGGCCCTTTTAGTATAACTAGCAGTCCCCTAAATGAAGGGTCGGTCAGCCAAATTACAGCCTATTAACGATCCTAAAAATAAACTAGCAATTATTTAATTATTTAGTTAGCGTTTACAACAATTAAAAGAAAACATTAAATTATTGAATTGAAAAAAGAAAAAGAAAAAATGAAATAAAAAACATTTTAAAGATTACATATATTTGAAATATACAATATGTAAAAATTATATAAAATTTAATTTGAAGTATGTATTACAGTGAATTTGTCTAAACAAAATAGACATAGTAAACGAATCAGAAGAGTCCTCAAAATGATAAAAGGGGAGAAAACTTGGGAGGTAAAGATGAGAAAATGAACAAATGGAAAAAAACTTGCGTTCTGCAATATCCCTATCGTGATTAACCCCATTTAAAGTAATTTTAAGTTATGAATCAGTTATGAAATATTTACGAGTCAGATGTAAACTGATTCTTGTTAGTCGGAAATTGAAATTAAGAAATGGCGGTTGTTATGAAATATTTACGAGTTAGATGTAAACTGATTCTTGTTAGTCGGAAACTGAAATTAAGAAATGGCGGTTGGTTCTTGGGCAGAGGCTGGAGCTTTTTCATGCGGAGAGATGAGGAGATAAAAAAAAAGAGGATAAGCACTGCGTGCCTGCAGTTTGGTTTTTACCACACGGAACCTACCATAAGGCGTTTTTCTCATCATTTCCGCGAACTACTTTGTCAGGATCTTTCCTGATTATTGACGGATTTTGGAACCTTTTGAACTCCTTATATCATTAGGCTTGGCTTCAATTGCAAGAGTTACATTCATGCAATTTAGGGTATAGAATTGGTGGTGGTTATTTTAACGTTGCGATGGCTCTCTGACCACTAGTAAGGCGTTTCTCTCTCCGATTCTGCATATCGTACATCTTCTGCGGCCCTTTAGTTTGTTTTAGATTCGCTAGATCCGTTCGAGGGCCGCCTATATCTGTACGGCTTCACCCAGTCCAGGCCTCGGCCTCAAGGACTCTGCGATGGCCGCTTTGGATTGCAGGTCCTGGCGGTCAATGTTGGCAGAATGTGGCAGAAGAGAGGTTGTGGTACTTCTTTCTACAGGAGGAGGCCGGGGAGATGTGGGAGGCTGTGCTTATCGCTGAGACTTACATGTGGTCCGGTTTCCCTGTCAGCTATTGTTTCAAGCTACATTGCCATAGCTCTTTGCGCTCCATATCTACAGCCACTTCAGCTTGATGGTGATACAACAAGAGATAAGTATTTATGACAACCTTGGAAAAAATAAGAGTTTATGTTAGTATTGTGAAATGAATATGTGTTCTTTTGTTTATAGGCATAGCTATTTTGGGTAAGGAGAGTACATATTCAAACAATAGCTATTGCATTTTTTAAAAGAAAATGCATATTAAAGAAATAGAAATAAATACTACATTCTTGGCATATTAAACAAATAGAAATAAATACTGCATTCTTGGTATATTAAACAAATAGAAGTCCAAAGGGTTGGCAGAACATTGATGAGATAGCGAAGAAGAATGCAGCTGAAAAGAAAGCCTCTTCGAACAAAGAAGACGAAGAAACAGAAGAAGAAGATGATGACATCATTATAGAGAATGATGAAACAGGGAACCAGAAGGAAAACACATCAGATCAGAAGACTCCACAGCTTCATTCAAACCAGGCAGAGATCCACCACGATCAGGCTGAGCTGACAGGCACGGACCAAAGTATGGGGGGTAATAAACGACAACTTCATTCTGATACATCAGATTCTGACAAGGAAACAGGATTGCAGAATACCGAGTCTCATTTGGTCATTGTTCCGATCGAGCCCACTCAAGGAGAGTGGCGCAAGGTCGAAAAGAAAAAGGGGCGGAAATCTTGATTCGGCTGTCCTTTTCTTCCCTCTTTTTCTGTATCTCTACTTTCTCTTTTCTCTCCTCCTTTTTGCACGTTAGTCTTCTAACGCTGCATTGAGAGTGTAAAGCTCATAGTGCCCAGGTTGGCTTCTTGAGTCTTGTCTTATTCGCTTAAGCTGGTGTAACTTTTTTTATTATATTATTAATAAAAAGTTACCGTTCTTTTCTTTGGAAAAAATATTAAACAAATAGAAGTAAATAATGCACTCTTGGAGAAGAGAATGCATATTAAAGAAATAGAAGTAAATATTGCATCTTTTGAAAAGAGAATGCATATTAAAGAAATAGAAGTTAATATTGCATTTATGGAAAGAAAGAATGCATATAAAAGAAGTAGAAGTTAAATTGGATTTTATTGGAAGGGATATATGTTTTATTGCATTGGGATACTAGTTAAATTAGAGGTTTCTTGTGGAAAATTTATGCATTGCATGCATGATAGAAATTGCGATATGATGTGCTTCTTGGCACATCGATAATCATTCTAACCATCTTGAAGAAAAACGTATGTTTTATATACACAATTATAGTGTATTTTAGGAAAAGAGAGCATTCTTCATGCACGAAAATAATAACTTTATAAGAGACTTTTTGAAAAACAAAGATAGAGAATTCTTTCCTTAAAAGACACACATGAATAGTGTTCATGCAAGACCCATAATCCATACTTGTTTCATGAAAAGACTATGTGCATTGTAGTAAAAATAATTGTGTTAGGAAAAAACACATGTTGCATGCATATAAGGGTAGCTATTGTGACTTTGGAAATATGAGCCTGTGTGTACTTAGGGAAAGTGATCATGTTAACTTTCTTGAAAATAATAATCTCTTGAAGAGATTGTCTTGTTAGATGAGCTGTGTTGATTTCTTGATCTTGATGCATAAAGGGTAAGTAAACCTTGTTTTTGTATCTTGATTTTTATGCGTAAAGATGCATATCTTTAATAATTTCTTGAAAGGGAATCTTGAGAAACCCTCATATAGGAAGATAGAGAAATGAGGATTATAATGACTTTCCTTAGGAAAGAGGTATGTGGTTTGTTGCATGAAATGATGGTAGCATTCTAGTGAAGGGAATATGGGTTGCATATATTAAAGAAGGGGTAATATGATAAGCAATGGTATGAACAAGGAATAGTCATTGTGATATGGAGTTATGTTCTTTGTATGTTAGAGAGACTATGTTGAGTTCTCGAAAAATAACGTGTGAAAAGAACATGTGTGCTCAAGCATGGAAACAATAGTTTATTGCATGTATGAAGATATAATGAATGTGTTATACATGTTAGTAGAACTAATGAGTTAGAACTCCTAAAGGGAATTATGCATTAGTGTAAATAAACATTGTGGAGGTCAAACAATATTTACTTGGGTGTATGTACTAGTTAAATAGTATGTCATGCTTGCTCATGTATATGAGTAGATGTTAAAAGATCTTTTTTAGAGTTTGATTATTGATTGTTTAATATGGTATCTAATCTTGTTGCCAAAGTTGCTTGATGATAAACATTGACAACAAGCGATGGCGGTTGGACCCAAAGAAAAGTGATGTTTAATGTTGTGGCAAGAAGAGGATTAATGGTGCATGCAGATGAGTACAAGTTATGGGATCGTACATTGCTAGAACAATCATGCCACAAGGAATCATGCATGTGGCGGTATGTAAGTAAAAGATTACATGGAAACTGTATTGGCTTTCAGCTAGTTATGTGTCAACTTAATGATAATTCATTGTAATAATTTTATAACAATGGTTATGGGATGGAATCCCTTATAAGCCATTGAGTTAGGGGTGAAATCCCTCACGAGCGTTTAATAATAAGATTAAACATTTGGTGGTTTTCACCCTACAGGATTTCCAGGGTATATCGGTGTTCAATGGTGTGATTTCCTTTTGTGTCGGTTGATGATGTTAAATCCTTGATGATGATGAATCTTTAGTTGATGTGATAATCATAATGTACAAAGTATGTGATTAATTTGTATGGTAAAGGAAAATCATGGAATGGACACAAGGTTCATGAGACAGTTTATGTTATTACACTACCACATTAGTGGTTAATGGTTATGCAAATGGTTATGCAACTTATTGTCTTTTACTGCAATTTACTTGATGTATTAATGAACATTATATCTAATGGTTATTGAGGAATTGAGGAGTTGTGATTCGGCAAATTACTTGTGGGTAATTTGTATAAAAAATTCTAACTCCCTACTTTTACATGCGAGGTTACCAGGGTACATTACAAGTGGTATCAGAGCTAAAGGTTGCAGCACTAACACCTTTGGGAATTGGTAAGCGGAAAAGGAATTGAGGTACACCACCAGTGGCATTAACTCAAGTATGTGTTTAACCATTCACATATTGATTTATGTAGTACACTACTTTCGACATGATATGTATGATTCATGTTTACAACTGCTTTGAGTAGCAAGTAATAAAGTTGTTGCATAACTATGTTCATGACATTGGATTCCTGATGAGGATAAAAGACAATAAAACTTTTGTCGCACTTACGAACAATATTGAACACTCATTGAGGAAAGTGACAATCAACTACCAACTTTTGATTTGCAAAACTCGCAATAACAATGATGCATTTATTAAATAAGATTGAAGTTACAATGAACAAAACTTAATGAGCCAATGCATGAATATAAATTATGGGGAACATCCTTGAATAGGATGACCAAATTGTTTTAAGAAAGGACATTAGAAGAACCCCTTTTGATATTGAAAATATGCAATGAGTCAAGTAGTGAGACTTGATTGTAATAACTAATTTTTGATTAAGTCTTGTCATGGATGCATGAAGATGATTGGTAGTTGAGATTGGTTAGTGTTGTATGACTAACCAATAGAACTTATATGCATTAATTGAAATTGGATTTAAGATTATTACAATTCGTAAACAAGTGATGGTTTGATTGGTGCCACATGCGTGGAACATGTGAATGATGATTTTATGAGAAGAGTTCTTAATTTTATTCACCATGAGAATGCTTGATGAATAGTGTATGCTTATGTCTTAATTATTTGAGATTCACTAGCATGGTATGTGTTTATATTAATCATTACTTATTGTGAGATAAAAATCATTTGAGCCTCGATTTAATGATGGTTGAATTTATCTCTACTATGGGAATGACAGATTTCTTATGCATGTTGCATTCCAGTGTGAAGCATGTTCAGTCATGTGAATGATGATTTTATGAGAAGAGTTCTTAATTTTATTCACCATGAGAATGCTTGATGAATAGTGTATGCTTATGTCTTAATTATTTGAGATTCACTAGCATGGTATGTGTTTATATTAATCATTACTTATTGTGAGATAAAAATCATTTGAGCCTCGATTTAATGATGGTTGAATTTATCTCTACTATGGGAATGACAGATTTCTTATGCATGTTGCATTCCAGTGTGAAGCATGTTCAGTGGGTAACATTTCTAGGACCCGTTCATGGTAGAATTACATGTGACAATTATTCATGAATAGACTACCTATGTTAATGCAGTTATTAGTAAAATCTAACTACCTTCCCCAACTATAGATGCTTCCAAAGGAAAAGGAAGTAAGGAGAAGGAACAAGACTGTGTTGTAGGGACAGACGGAGATGGGAAAAGAATCGCTAAGTTTGGTGATGACCAGATAGCGCAAGCTTTGAGTGCCAGAATCTTGCAGAAGACACGAAGTCTGGTGATGACCATATAGCGCTCAATGTGCATGTGAGTATTCCTTTGACCATGCTTAAGGAGTTAGAAAATGATAACTATAGTGTGTTGATGTTAATGATTTTCGTAATGTTTCCTTGAAGTCGTTATTCTGAAATGGTCACATAGTAGTGTTAAGATAGTTGTTGCATCTAACATCAAGTGGTAACTCTGGTGCATGTGTGACACTTAGGGGATCATGTTTGTAATTGCATAAGTAGAGGAATTGCTTCCGACAAGGGTAGTATAATTAGTTAGTTATGCATGTTGAACCAAGGGTTAGTCAAAACACCTTGATTATGCTTAATTATATTAATGATGCATGGCCAATGCTGGCCATAGTAAACGTAAGATAATACTCCATTAATGACGGTATGGATTAAGACAACAGACTATGGGAAATTGGAAATGTTTAGATTATTAACTCAACTGTTGTTGATATTTATACATTAATGAATATTTGCATATACTTTTATAAATGACAATATTGTATGCATGAATTTTTTTAGAAATTGAATACTTGTTAATTGATGCATATTTATAACTAACGTTGCTGATGGGATTAAGTAGTGGTAGCTTAATGACAACAAGAAAACTTGTCACGTAAATTGCTGCAATGTGAATTACAATCATAAATGAGA
Organism: Pinus taeda; assembly: GCA_000404065.3. Classification (NCBI taxonomy): domain Eukaryota; kingdom Viridiplantae; phylum Streptophyta; class Pinopsida; order Pinales; family Pinaceae; genus Pinus; species Pinus taeda. The sequence goes on from APFE031569323.1 coordinate 8,750, forward strand.
AATTATGATGCTATATGATATGCATTATTATGTTATTTGGAAAATCAGAATGCATACAATATGTATAATAGATATGTTTCCCATCAATATAGATGTTGTGAACCCATGATGAGGGTTAAGTGTAAGTGCATGGTGTACGTGCATGTCTATTTTGTTAATGATAATGTTCATATGGTTCATTATGTAAATTACTTTGGGAAAGAGTAATAAAAGAGAAATTTAACATGCCAGACAGTTGCAGATAGTGGGTTGATGGCAATTCCCTACTCGGAGAGGTTGATGGTACTTGTCTGCCCAGATTTCCTCTCCCTAGAGATTAATGATCTCAGTAAGGGAAAAGAGTTTACCAAGATGGTGAAGAGGGTAAAAAGCCTGAGGCAACTCTGTTGATTTGGAGCATGTTGGAGGAGGCCCAAAATTCCTCATAGACGGGACGCTGTCAGAGGAATAAGCAGGATGCTGCCAAGAGGAATCCTATATTGGACCCTATGTGGTCATTGGAATTCTTGAGCTGGTTGGCCAGTGGAATTCCATGATAGGCCTGGTAAGGTCTTTATCAAAGAAACTCTCTGGATGTGGAAATGACTCGATTTGGTTGTGGAAACCAGTTCCCATGGGTTGGGAATTCTTTAGCCTATTGTGGTTCTCATAGCTAAAGAAATTAACTAATCGACTATATGTTGTGTTAAAAATGAATTTTACATATAGTTGTGTGAAATATGTTATGCACATTCAACAGGAAATAAGCTTAGTGTTTAACAAGGAGTTATTGGAAATTTTAATTCCTTTATCATATTATTAATCTTGTAAACGTCTTAGTAGGGGCTAAGACAATTTTCACTTGATGTAGTGATTGATTGTTAGAGAGCTAGGTGCTCTTTTGGTACTTTTAAAAGTACCATGTGGATGTCTTTAATGAGAGTTAATTCAGTGTGCATGTGAAGCAGTGATGAGCTCTAAAGTACTTGTAAAAGTACTGTGAATTAAATATCATCTAACATGGCACAATTGATTGATAGTCAAAAGTATTTCATTTGATTCAAAATATTGTGACTAATGCGGTTGAATTTGTTAGTCATACATTACAGGATTACTTATCATGGAGGGTTGATGGGCTGACCAACCACTATTAAAATTCTTATGTGAAAGTGTTCATGATTTTCAAGTAATGGTAAGTTGTTATAGAGTTTGGCTTTTGAATTTGAATAAGGGCCAAGTGGTGGCAATTAGAACTTGCATATTTTTGCAGTAATGAATGCTTATGACTACTGATCTTTCTCATGATTGTATCATCACTATTTTGTTTGTTGTCATTTATTGAAATGAAATCTTGGATTTTAAAGAGGAAGGACCACATTTTGTGTGGTTTAGATGGTTATACCATGAGTACAATCTAAAGTCCCAATGAGAGATGAACACCGAGGACGGTGTTCTTGTTAAGGGGGGAGTATGTAATATCCCTATCGTGATTAACCCCACGTAAAGTAATTTTAAGTTATGAATCAGTTATGAAATATTTACGAGTTAGATGTGAACTGATTCTTGTTAGTCGAAAACTAAAATTAAGAAATGGAAGTTGGTTCTTGGGCGGAGGCTGGAGCTTTTTGATGCGGAGAGATGAGGAGATAAAAAAAAAGAGGATAAGCACTGCGTGCCTGCAGTTTGGTTTTTACTACACAGAACCTACCATAAGGAGTTTCTCTCATCATTTCCGTGAACTACTTTGTCAGGATCTTTCCTGATTATTGATGGATTTTGGAACCTTTTGAACTTCTTATACCATTAGGCTTGGCTTCAATTGCAAGAGTTACATTCATGCAATTCAGGGTATAGAATTGGTGGTTGTTCTTTTAACGTTGCGATGGCTCTTTGACCACTAGCAAGGCGTTTCTCTCTCCAATTCTGCATATCATACATCTTCTGCCGCCCTTTAGTTTGTTTTAGATTTGCTAGATCCATTCGAGGGCCGCCTATATCTGTACGCCTTCACCCAGTCTAGGCCTCGGCCTCAAGGACTCTGCGATGGCTGCTTTGGATTGCAGGTCCTGGTGGTCAATGTTGGAAGAATGTGGCAGAAGAGAGGTTGTGGTACTTCTTTCTGCAGGAGGAGGCCGGGGAGATGTGGGAGGCTGTGCTTATCGCCGAGACTTACATGCGGTCTGATTTCCCTGTCAGCTATTGTTTCAAGCTACATTTCCGCAGCTCTTCTGCGCTCCATATCTACAGCAGCTTCAGCTTGATGGTGATACAACTGAAGAGATAAGTATTTATGACAATCTTGGAAAAAATAAGAGTTTATGTTAGTATTTTGAAATGAATATGTGTTATTTTTGTTTATAGACATAGCTATTTTGGGTAAGGAGAGTACATATTCAAACAATAGCTATTGCATTTTTGGAAAAGAAAATGCATATTAAAGAAATAGAAATAAATACTACATTCTTGGCATATTAAAGAAATAGAAATAAATATTGCATTCTTGGGCTATTAAAGAAATAGAAGTAAATATTGCACTCTTGGAGAAGAGAATGCATATTAAAGAAATAGAAATAAATATTGCATCTTTGGAAAAGAGAATGCATATTAAAGAAATAGAAGTTAATATTGCATTTATGGAAAGAAAGAATGCATATAAAAGAAGTAGAAGTTAAATCGGATTTTATTGGAAGGGATACATGCTTTATTGCATTGGGATACTAGTTAAATTAGAGGTTTCTTGTGGAAAATTTATGCATTGTATGCATGATAGAAATTGCGATATGATGTGCTTCTTGGCACATCGATAATCATTCTAGCCATCTTGAAGAAAAGCGTATGTTTTATATACACAATTATAGTGCCTTTTAGGAAAAGAGAGCATTCTTCATGCACGGAAATAATAACTTTATAAGAGACTTTTTGAAAAAAAAAAGATAGAGAATTCTTTCCTTAAAAGACACACATGAATAGTGTTCATGCAAGACCCAGAATCCATGTTTCATGAAAAGACTATGTGCATTGTAGTAAAAATAATTGTGTTAGGAAAAAACACATGTTGCATACATATAAGGGTAGCTATTGTGACTTTGGAAATATGAGTCTGTGTGTACTTAGAGAAAGTGATCATGTTAACTTTCTTGAAAATAATAATCTCTTGAAGAGATTGTCTTGTTAGATGAGCTGTGTTGATTTCTTGATGTTGATGCATAAAGGGTAAGTAAACCTTGTTTTTGTATCTTGATTTTTATGTGTAAAGATGCATATCTTTAATAATTTCTTGAAAGGGAATATTGAGACACCCTCATATAGGAAGATAGAGAAATGAGGATTATAATGACTTTCCTTAGTAAAGAGGTATGTGGTTTGTTGCATGAAATGATGGTAGCATTCTAGTGAAGGGAATATGGGTTGCATATGTTAAAGAAGGGCTAATATGATAAGCAATGGTATGAACAAGGAATAGTCATTGTGATATGGAGTTATGTTCTTTGTATGTTAGAGAGATTATGTTGAGTTCTCGAAAAATAACTATGTGAAAAGAACATGTGTGCTTAAGCATGGAAACAACAGTTTATTGCATGTATGAAGATATAATGAATGTGTTATACATGTTAGTAGAACTAATGAGTTAGAACTCCTAAAGGGAATTATGCGTTAGTTTAAATAAACATTGTGGAGGTCAAACAATATTTACTTGGGTGTATGTACTAGTTAAATAGTATGTCATGCTTGCTCATGCATATGAGTAGATGTTAAAAGATCTATTTTAGAGGTTGATTATTGATTCTTTAATATGGTATCTAATCTTGTTGCCAAAGTTGCTTGATGATAAACATTGACAGGAAGCGATGGCAGTTGGAGCCAAAGAAAAGTGATGTTTAATGTTGTGGCGGGAAGAGGATTAATGGTGCATGCAGATGAGTACAAGTTATGGGATCGTACATTGCTAGAACAATCATGCCACAAGGAATGATTCATGAGGCGGTATGTAAGTAAAACATTACATGGAAACTGTATTGGCTTTCAGCTAGTTATGTGTCAACTTAATGATAATTCATTGTAATAATTTTATAACAATGGTTAAGGGATGGAATCTCTTATAAGCCATTGAGTGAGGGGTGAAATCCCTCACGATCATTTAATAATAAGATTAAACGTTTGCTGGTTTTCACCCTGCGGGGTTTCCAGGGTATATCGGTGTTCAATGGTGTGATTGCCTCAATGGTGTGATTGCCTTTTGTGTTTGTTGATGATGTTAAATCCTTGATGATGATGAATCTTTAGTTGATGTGATAATATAATGTCCAAATTATGTGATTAATTTGTATGGTAAAGGAAAATCATGGAATGGACACAAGGTTCATGAGACAGTTTATTTTATTACACTACCACATTGGTGGTTAATGGTTATGCAACTTATTGTCTTTTACTGCAATTTACTTGATGTATTAATGAACATTATATGTAATGGTTATTGAGGAATTGAGGAGTTTTCGGCTAATTACTTGTGGGTAATTTGTATAAAAAATTCTAACTCCCTACTTTTACATGAAAAGTTACCGAGGTACATTACGTGTTCGAAAGGGGCAAAACGAGTCACCCAACACTAAGCCATGGAAGTAAGCTCTTTGTTGTAAGGCTCGCCCTTTGGATGTGTTGCCTCTCGTTTCAAAGATTCGACTTAACAAATTTTTTACTCGCGGGATGAAGGGAATTACAAAGGGAGAAGATGAGAATGTTTGGAGCTATATTGGGGTGTGGTGGATGTGCAATAACATATTTTATGATGTTTTTGAAATGTCAAAATTGGTGCAGTACTATGGGATTTTTTTTGGTTGATTGTTTGTAAAGAAATTGCTTGCTCAATGTTGGGATTTGTTGGTGAAACAAAGTTGGTATTTGTTTCCCTTTCGTGGTTCGATTTCACTCGGTGGGTTCGACTAGCAAGGATTAGCTATGAGTTGCGAGGATTATGTGTGGGTGCGGTTTGGCTGCGTGTGCTTTGGGTGCATTGTGTCTGTTTACAATGGAGGTAAGTCGTCATTCCCACGCTTGAATTTGAAAGTTTAAATTTCATTCCAACAGAGAAAGGGTTGTTAGGGTTGAAATAGTGTTTGAAGTGTTTGTTTAAAGTTTATTGAGTAGTGTACCCAGGCGGAGCAATTTCTCGGATAGACTGCCGACCGACATAATTTTCGACTCAGGCTACCGGCCCTTCCTCCGCCACCTTCGAGGTCAATCTCTCTGTATTCACAGCCCATCGCTCGGCTAGTTCTATTCACCACATACGCATCATGTAGTTCTATTGGATGCCGATCACATAAGCTATCCATCCATGGAACATCTCGTTGTGCATTCCCGCAAATTTGAATTTTGAATTTAAAATTTTGAAGTCACCACATCGCGCCCTCCAGCAGGAGACCTCCTTAATCATGTCGTTGCGAGGAAACACCTCTTCAAGCGAGGACAACATCGGTCGAGAATGCAGCCACACAAAACAAAGATCTCATCGCAAACATTCATTTGATGACAATGGAAGAGTGTGTTGGAATTTAATTCCAACTGCAAACAATTAATACAGAACAGAATCTGATCTTCAGCAATTAATTTCAGATTGTTCGGTGCCGCAAAAATCCACTGATATTTTGAACTTTAAATTCAGAATTAAATCCCCTGCAGACAACCATCTTATTTTTTGCTAAAAAGTCATCACCGCCTTCTGTAATAAATACTGAGATAAACATCAGCAGATTTTTTGCTTAGTTTATTGTTTAAAACAGATTTTTATTTTCCTATAAATGTAACGCACAGCAGTCCTGTTTTCTCATGAGAAGAAGTGCAAGAGAGGCAGCGTAAGCAGAAAAGAAGAGCAGTTCTGTTTTTCTGTGATTTAGAACAGCAGTTCTTTTTTTGTACTTTGAGCGAAGGTTAGAAGAACAAGTGTGTGTCTCTTCTGTAAATGCACAACAGTGCTGAACCTGCGATTTTCTGAGTTAGAGAAAATCGATTTCTGGAACTGAAGCGTTCCTCTTGTAACAACTAAGTTTTCTGTATCAGTTTTGTTTACAGTTTATAAATACAAGTTTACTGTTTTGCTGATGTTCAATTGCTGTTACACCAAGTGTCAAAAACACTTTGTTATTACTCTGTAAATCTACTAGTGATTTGACGCCCCTTGTTTTAGTTGCTGTAACACCAAAGCGTCAATTTTCTTAAAGTGACTTAGCGTCAAAATCGTGTTGCCGTTACACCGAGTGGCTTGACGTCAAAACTCGCGTTGCTGCAACACCACGAGTAGCGTTGCTACAACACCGAATCCTGTTGCTGCAACACCAAGTCCAGAAAACGAAATTATCAGTTTTCTGTGCTGAAACAGAGCAGTTTTGTGTTGTCTGTTTGTTAAGGAATTTAGCAGAAAATTCCATCATATCAGAGAGTTGTTCTATGATGTTTTGTGTTATGGAATTCACCATAAAATTCCAACATGGTATCAGAGCTAGTCTAGGCACTCAGTGAGTCAAAAACAGAGATTGTTTTTCACTGTAGGAGCTGTTGGAATTAATTGTTTTTCAAGGCCCAATTTATATTTTTTCTAGTACTTATGCAACAATATTTATTCGCCATGTTGTAGATTATCACTTTTTTACAGTAACATATATTTATTCACCATGTTGGTAGTTTATTTTTAATTCCTTCATTTGAATTCTTATATAACTATTTTCGGAACAGTAAATTCTATTATCAACAATCAACCTCGGGTTGGAAGGAGCTTAGTCCTTCTTAATTTCCTTCTTGGCCCACAAGGTTTAACATAGACCTTCAACAAAGGATTGTTTTGACCCTCGGGTTCTGCCTAGGGGTTGAACTAACCTAGCCCAGGTGCCATGGTTTCCTATCTAGTCCGAGTGATATTATTTTATTTCTCTGTAGCACAGTTTATTGACTACTCTACATATTTATCGATGTAGAATGCTTATTATCCATACAGAGAGGTTTAAATGTGGTCCTTTCCTACATGTTTGTATTTGGTTTTGATTTACAAACTTTCCATGTAAATTACCATAGCTCTAAGCCCATAATTGTAGTTTAGATATTTTAAAAAGAAGTATCAGACAAAATTTGAACTCAACTCTTTCTAACAGAATCTAGTTTCATCATTTTTCCTTTAACAAATTTTTGTATACTTATCTGGATGAAATTCAAACTATCTAGGAAATCTACCAGAGAGATGCTCTCCTCCCTTCCAATGATACTGAAAATTACGTTTGTGTCTCCTCCCTAACCCCTATACTTCCATAATAGTTTTGTGACTGAGGCCACTCAAGGTCAAAATCTAGGTATGAGACCTTGCCCAAAGGTCCAACCTAAGATATTTCAAAATTCTCTTTATAAGTGAAGAGTTCCAATGGTTCCATCCCAACTCAAGAACTCTCTAGGTATCGAGACCTTCCCCGAAGGTCCAACCTAAGGGATTTCAAACTTTTGTTTATAAGTGAAGAGTTCCACTAGTTCCATCCCATCTCAAGAACTTTTCTTGACGAATAGAACGATGATTTCTTTCTAGTAATGGCCTAGTCTTGTCTTAGTCTATTTCTTAGCCTTTCTTCTATCATTCCTCCATCAAAACGAGAAAAATAATAAAAGAAAAACCAAAAAGAGGAAGACCCCTCTCTTCCACCGATATTTACTTATCTCCAGCAAAGTCGTAACTGCCATAACAGTCTGGAAGTTAGGTGATTCATTCAAAGCTTCTGTAAGAGTTCCAAGCCTTGTCCAAATTTCTTTAAAAAAAAATATACACATAACAATAATATACCATTATTTCAAATATTATTTTTGTAAACTTCCTCCATACCTTCTATAAATTCATGACTATGGAATTTCATCTATCAAAGTAGCTAAACAGTAATTCGGAATTCACCCCAACAATATCCCACTTGGATATCGATTATAGCAACTCCATCGCTGCTTCATTTGTTGGACAATGGCTCCACTTTGGACCTAGCTATTTGTAATCTTCATCATCATACTTTAAGACCAATTGAAATTGAGTAGTATCTTAGTTTCTCCCTGGTTACAACTTTTGTTAACATATCTGCAGGATTATGACTAGTGTGTATCTTTTCCAGCTTCAACTGTCCACCTTCCAACGCTGACCGTATGAAATGGTACTTGCATAGTTGTATATGTTTAGTCTTTTATTGAAATGCAAATTCTTTGTAAGATGTATAGCACTATGGCTGTCACTGTATAACTTGCACAACTCCTGCTTCTTACCCAATTCATCTAGAAACCTTTATAACCAAATCATTTCTTTAATAGCCTTTGTAACATCAACATAATGTGCTTCTATTATTGAGAGTACAATAAAAATTTTCATTTTTGAAACCCAACTGACAATTGTTCCACCTATAGTAAACACATACCCTGTGGTTCTCCTCATGTTATCTGTATCACCCACCATATCTGCATCAACATATCCCTGTAGAGAAATGTTTGAACCACCACACCATAATGCTTGATTTTTGGTACTCTCAAATACCTGAGAATGCACTTTACTACCATCCAATGTTATTTTCTTGGATTGTTTATGTACCTCCTTACAACTCCCAGTACATGTACAATATCAGGCCTTGTGTAGACAATTGCATACATTGAGCTTCCAACGTTGATGCATATGGAACTTTAGACATATAATCCATTTATTCATGAGTCTTGGGACACATTTTCTTACTTAGTTTGAAATGACTGGCCAAAGGTATACTAACTGGTTTTTCATTTTGCATATTAAACCTTTTCAACACCTTTTTTATGTACTCACTTTGAGACAATGTTAATTTGCGATTTTTCCTATCTATATTTATTCTCATACCAAGGATTTATTTTGCAGAACCCAAATCCTTCATTGCAAATGAGTTTTCCAATTTTCTTTTGAGCACATTTATTTCCTGCATGTTAAAACCTGTAACAAGCATGTCATGTACATACAATAACAATATAATATAGTTGTGATCTGGATTTAATAGGAACACAAAAAATCACAGAGATAACCATAAACAAAAAGGTGCAACAAAAATAATACTTCATTTTATTAATGTAAAATACTGAGATATGCTTACAAACAAAAATGGAAATATACTAGCTAGGGTGATGGTAGCTTATCTCTAAGAAGAGATGTGGTGGCTACATGCCTCTGAACTATCTTACAATGAGGCTCGAAGGCCTATTAATTGTTGAGAAACAATGGAAAACCGTAAACATCCAAAAACCTAACCCTAGAAGATGAAACACTAAACTGTGTGCCCCGTTTGGGTAAATTGGTACATCAACTTCCTGGGGTTGTAACTTTGGCATATGATCTTCGTTTGACGTGCACAATATCTCGTTAGAAAGATCTATCTGAGAAATACAACTTTGGGAAGAGCAACATAAGTCCATGGACCCATGTTGCTCCCATTTTTCCTAAAAAACGTCGTTTAGGGCCTTAAAACAACTTCGAAAGTTTAGGACTTGAAAAACTGCTAAAAATAGTAAGTTGTGCTAAAATTAAGGAAATTGAAAATGCTGAGAGAAAAAATGGTGGGGGTCCAAGTGGACATGGTAGGTGGCCACCAATGTCCACCTGGATCATTCCTCCCCCCTTAGGAAGCAGTGGTCCCCATTGCGTTGAGTTCCTCCCTGAGATGAGGAAGCTTCTGCTGAGCTGGGTCTTTGGTGAGTTGTTTTGCAATCTCTGATGTGTCTAGAAATGGTGGGAAGCATGGTAAATGATGGTCCACATTGAACACTCAATGCAAGTGAAGGATGGAGGAATGTTGTGCTTCAAAGCATTGCTGCCTGTAGCCTTGGTATTGGTGTAAGGACCATGTCGAAGTGGTCTGAGTTTCTGATGGGTTCTGGTAGGGCGTTCTCTCTGCAGATGTAACCAAACTTTGTCGCTAACCTCAAACTTGTGTGGTACCCCTGTGGGTGAGGAGAAGTTGTTCTTGTTTTTTGTCATGACCGTATCCCTTTGTGGTTGCTACAACATGGAGGAACCCTTTGTGGGGTTCATGGATGTAGCAATGATCTTCCCCTTACTTTGTGAGCGGACCAGACAGAAAATGAATTTCCTAGTCTGGGAGATAAGCTTGCTACCTTTCTTGGCAGTGATCAAAGAGGTGGTAGTGGGTGGGGCTACCTCTGGCATCCTGTATAATGAGTTATCCAAATAAATAATGACATCTCGAGGCCTTGACTCATACACAGCATGTCGCCTCCACAAGTATGGCTGGCCTAATAGTACATCGCAAACATCCAGAGGTGTAACATCACAAAATACCTCGTTTTTGAAGGGCTTGATGCTGTAGGGAAGGCGGCACTGCTGGAAAACCTTGAGATCTCTTCCTTCATGAAGCCACCCAATACTATACGGCTGCGGGTGTACTGTAGTAGGAGGCCCAACCGCTTCACAACCTCTACTAAAAGGAGGTTCTTGTGGCTACCACCGTCGACAATGAATTGCAGTGGCAAACCCTTCACCCACATCTGTGAGTGGAAAAGACACTCCCCCTCCTCTGGGTCTTCGGGGTCATTCTTCTAGATCTTGGTGGTGGCAATAGTGATGTTGGCCTCCACATCAACGATCTACTTCCCTTTGCCATTCCTCTTGTCATTTTTTGGCTCAGGGTTGGAACATGCATCTAACTCGGAAGCCTTCAACTCAGCCACCATCGACTACTTGGTCTGACACTCACTCGTGTTTTGAGCGGGGCTCTTCTAGAACTCACACAACTTTCCTGTGTCCTTCTTCGACTTCGTGGTGTTGTTCTTTTCTTGTGGCTTCAATGTAGGTTTTAACCCTGTATAGAAATTACCTGCATACGAATTATAAATCACAGGAAAAATAAAAATGTGAGAGCATAACACATAAAACACATATACACAGAGATTTCCCACTGGATC
>APFE031569325.1:0-13121 GCA_000404065.3 Pinus taeda
TTATCAAAGTAAAGGAAAACTCTTGCTGGACCCTGGGAGGAACTTGCACAACACCAAGGCTTAGGTTGTAATGGTTTCTTTTGTTTCCTATTAATACAAATAAGTCCATTCTTCTCAATAATTTGTTATTAATGAATTGTTTCATATATTCCTTGGTTTATATGTTGAATATGTTTTATTTTATGAGATATTCAGGTGTTATGTAATCATTAGATTGTTAGTGAATGCAGGTTTTGAAGTGAAGGAGGAGCTCATCTGGATTGACGAGGCTAGACTACTACAACAACGTTGGACTATAGGTAGGATCTAAAACACTTGGTTTCTCGTGTGATAAATGCATGTTTAGAGAAGGATTGCTCTTAATTGTCTTGTTTGTCACTAGAAAGTCTTAGGCTTCTATGGAGGTTGGTTTTGTCCGTAAGATTAACTCTTTCCACATGACAATAGGTAAACACTATGTGTGGTGATGCTTGATTGGATGCTGATATGGCACAGGGTGGTGGTTGGTTAGAAATAGACATTATGCATGGTGACTGTAGACTTGTTGCTGAGATCACACAATGTGGTGATTGTTAAAAAAATGCACCCCTTCCAAGGTCATGCTATCAATCTCAGGTTGGAGGATAGAAGAATACCACCGTCGGAGAAGAAAAATGACCTCAACTCGCCCGAAGGATGGAGAGAAAGACCCATGGAGGTTAGGTAATAAAATAGGTTTGAGGTAGGAAGTCTGGCTATGGTGAGTAGGCTTATCGTGAATGATTTTAAGACTGATTGTGACAAGGTCAGAGATTAGGGTTCGAATTAAGAGAAGTGAGAACGTGCTAGGAAAATTAGATTAGCCTCGACCACTCCATGCTCCTAAATTACACATGGAACTATGGCAGAGTGCCATGTCGTACAGGGAAATGAGGTTGGAAAAATTAGTATGTTCCCTAATATGCAAGATCTCCCATTCCGAAGGTCCTGTTGAGGCAATATTTCACATCACCAAGTTTGTCTCCATGAAATAGGGATGATGGCAATTTAAGGTAACTTGTACAAAAGAAGAAGTGGAAAATTGCATGTTTCATTCCCATAACTTTACATTGAGAGCTAGAGTTGTACAATGGATACCCCACTTGCAATGGGTTAGTGGGGTTGGCTACATCACATTTGGAATGTTTGAATGTAAAATTCATGATGCAAAATTTTCATTTTTTTTTTAGATACTACTTGTGTTGATCTAAAATTTTGTAGATCAAACAATGCACTTCAATGTCATTTTTTGTTATTTATCTAGTGATTGTATAGCATCATTTGTTATTGATTATATGAGACTACACAAATGGTGGTTCTTTTTGTATTTCATTATTTGAGATATTGTTTATATATATATTATAATATATATATATATATAATATATATATACATGGAATATTGATTTCTAGTATTTTAAGTTCTTTAGTATTGAAATTTATCTCATGTATAAATTCAGTGAGCATAAACACATCAACTTGTTGAAGATCTGACGTCAGGTACAAGATTGAAAAGTGAAATTATAAAAGAATTGAAATTTGTTGTAGAAATTTTAAGTGAAGGAAAAATTAGACATTCGTCGAAAAGAGCTCAGTTGCCTGGTTCACATGAGAGAGAGAATGAATATCACCAACAATGGAATCAACAGAATAAGGTTGTAGTAAATGCATGCAAAAGAGTGGTATATTAGGAAAATAAACTAGCTTGAATAAATCATCAACATGATGAAGTCGATAATCATAATTATGTGAATATGAGTAGTATCGTGGGAATAACATTTCCTTGAAATGTTACTTTGAACGAATGTTGAAGATTTTGAAATTTGTTTACTAAACCAAATTTTTCTAGCTATAGTATTCATTTGAAACATTGTGTTTACAAGCAAAGTGTTCATACAAGCAAGAACAAAAGGTCCTCTATAAACAACCAAGGAAATGGAGTATTGGAACATGGGAACAATGATGACAATGCAAAATTTCCATCATTTGGTTTATTTGGTGGTAACAATATGCTTGGTGTCATGGTAAGGAATTTCATTCATTCTAGTGGTAATGAGGGGTTGGGCATTCCTTCTGGAAACTATATAGTGAATACCATCACTTCTCTGGAATCTATTAATGCTCAATCTCTTGGAAGATAATAGGTTGTTGATGTATTTTTGGTTTTGATAGGATTTTTACATGTGAATGGAATATATTAATTGTTCAATGTTTTTCTTGGTTCATTTCTTTGTGCAAAAAAATGTTCGGAGGAATACTGGTGTAGTAACATAGCCAGAAGGAACACAACCTTTTTGTATTCCTCAAGTTGAACCTTTGGCATCTGATGTTTTGTTGATAGTAGTATGCTTGACAATTTGTGGCATTCATTTGTGAAAGTCAAAACAAGCATTTCTGGAAGCAAGCGTGTAGACAATATTGTTATTGGTAGATAGTCTATGCAGAGTCCCTGTCGTTGAATAGGACAGGTGGTGAAAATAGATTTATTTTTATGGGATTTGTGCATTTCAATATATATTTTCCAATTTATCCATGCTTCTTTTATTTCGTTTTTTTTTGGCTGAGAAATATTCAAGTGAATAGTGGTGGAGAAATAAATTCAGAACCAAGGAAACCTTTATCGGTTGTTCAAGTTCATCCTGGACGGTGGAATCGACAAGAAAATGCATGCGTTTTATCTGTAAAACTTACTCTAAACTTCAAAAAATGAAATCTCCATTTCTCATATGTTTCATTTTGGCATTATGAATTATAATTTATGTAAATATAATGAACCAAACTGCAACTAATATAGAAGAATTGATTCCCATGAATTTATGGAAATAAATGTTTAGGCCAATGCTCCAATCTAGTAAGTTGTTCCACATCATCTTTAATCTTGATTGTTGTTTCATAGAGAAAATGAAAGTGGTCACCATCATTTTAGCAGAGAGATTATTGAGGTGCATAAAAGGTTTCGGTGCGAGATTGATAACTTGTCTATTGTGGAACTTTTCCCAGTTTGTAATGAATGTTATCCTGGTATATAAGTTGTGAGATGGCATGAAGGGCCCATCTGTATAATATGTAAGAATGAGTGATGTGCTCATTGTTTGTCTCACTTTAATAACATGGATCTTGGTAAGAAACTTGAGGTTATAAGAGTTTTGATACAAACTAAAGAAATGCTAATAGCACAATTGAATCCAATGTTGCGGGTGACACAAGACTATGATGGCTAGTATAAATATATTGGGCATACAATTATTTTTCCAAAATATATATGTTTGATTGCAAAGAATCTCCCATAACGTGTAGAAAAACTTGATGTTCTAATTGTTAGAAGACATGGTGATGAGTCCAAATATTATGAATGTTATGTCAAGAGACAACTTGTGTTAGATGTATTATTTTACAAAATTTAGATGGATAAATACTACAGGAATTTTTAAATCAATATGGATTAGGTTGGTACTCTCCCATTACGACCAAATGATGTGTCTACCAGGCTACAATATGTAGATATTGATCTAGGTGAAATCAGAGGAGCCGATGAGGACATTGAAATGTTGGGAGCTAGTGGTTTCAAATTCCATCCACAATTGTTTGTTTCTCGAATCCATAATGAGTGAAGGGAATTGGAATGGATAAGAAGATTCATTTAAAAGGTAGATTCTTGAGCCAAAGTGGAAAGGCCAGATATTGGCACATCCACAATGAAGGAATATAAGAGTAAAGGGATACTAGACATGCCATTCCCAACTTTGTTTCCCAATGGTGATTTTAATTGGTTGCATCCATGTATTTTCATTATTGAAATGCATGAATATGGTTTGCATATAATTAGGTATTGTGATCAAATATTTGGAAGACATCCTCAGTTTTTATATTTCCCGTTGAATATGATTATGTGCCATCATAGCTAGGGAACAACTTATTTCTTCTTGAAAATGAATATCCATGAGCCTACCCCAGCAATTGTTCAAGAGTCATGTCAACAACTCGTGGATCTTCTTAACAATAAATTGGGTGAGAAAGTAAGGTGTTTTGGTTGTTGTCTTAGGGGTACAAGGGCATATTAGACAAGATGTTATTCATAACTCACTGACATGATCACATAATTGGGCTACCCAACTTTTTTTTTTACATTGAGTATGACTGACACTAAGTGGTATGACTTACATTGTCTTATGCCTTCAAACACATGTTTCCATCCACAAAATGAACATGCCAAAAAAGATTAAGAATGCTATTCATTACCCACATATAGTTTCTATGTACATGCACCAAAGATTTAATATATTTTGTTAGTTGGTTCTTGAGAAATATCTTGGAGCTAAATATTTCTGGTGTAGGTTCATGCTTTCTTCTTTTGTCATATTGTTTATGGGTTTCGAATTTTTTATTTTTTTCTTTTGGTTGGTTTTTATATCTAGCTATAAGTTTTTCTTTTGGTAGGTATAAGTGGTAGCACAAGGGTTCAACGTACATCCATGGTTTCCTGTGGCTACCAGGAGCTCCGAATATGGAAACACTAGATTGGTCCAACTTTTTGAATGTTCATGAAGTGAAGAATTACTTTGAAAAATATGTAACATCCTGGAAACTAGGTAACAGACACTATCGAAATATCATGGTTCCTTGAATTTTTAATGATAACCCATGCCTTTTGAAAACCTCACATTTGTTTTCATGCAATCCTAATTAAGCTTATGAGCATTTGGTGAACAGAGTGCAAAGACACAACAAATGCAATAATGATTCTTGTTTATGGAAAAGGGGGGCTAACCTCTCATGTCATTATGATTCTTCATGGGAGGTGCATGGTGAGTCTAAAATGTACATATATGAAAAATGAAGAAATAAATATGTAGCAACACAGAATGATGTTTGTTTAAATGTTCATAATGTTTATCTTTTTAAAATGTGGTGAGAAACTGTTGATTGTCAAGCAATTGTCTCTTGACATGCATTGTTGAAATACATTGCAAAATATGCTTTGAAGGAAGAAATAAGATCTAAAAGTTATCATGAAATTTGGACAAGGGTTGCTAGTGCAAGTGGATTTGATGCTTTTGCGTTATATGCACATAAAATGTTTCTTGTAGAAACGATTATCGAGTGTGGCATTGGAGCACAAGAAACATGCCATATGTTACTAAAGATGCCTCTTGTTGTGTGCATACACAAATTCTCTCCCTTGAATGTTGGAAATAAATTATTCAAAAAAATATCTATGCAATCTAATGAAATTTCATGCGAGAATAATTTCCTCTAGCTTTATCATAACCACTCCCATTTTCTAGAACATTTGTGTTTGATAGAAACAACATGATCATGGAGTTATGATGCAAGGCATAAGCAGGAGCCATGAAGACAATGAAATGTGCAAGCTATTATTTTGTTGTGGCCATGGTTCTATGCTACACCAAATGGGGATTCATAAGAGTGTGAAACATTTTACAAGAGTGAGTTGGTTGTGTACAAGTTGTTTCATAGCATTGCTTCAAATATAGGAATTTCAAGTTAAATTATCATTGAAAATTGGACAATTCTAAGATATCATGCATGACATGTTGATCGAGGCCCTTTTCCAAATGAGAGTAATGAAGAGGATATTGAGTCCCTTGTTCATGAATATAATGTTGATCAAAATTCTGGAGAGTGGTAGGTGCTTTCCTGAGTTATTCGTCCAAACAATGTAACAATTTATGAGCTCCACAATATTGGCAGAAGGGATTATTATATTAATTATAATTGGTAGGAAACAATGGGGCGAGATGAAATTGTGAAAAAGGATATTCATTTTATAAAATCAGCCCAGTCTGCGGGTGTTGTTAATGGTGAATCAATTGGGGAGACAATAATGCAACCTTTCTAATTAACTGAGAAACAATGAGTTTCTCTTAAAATCATTTTATGCCACTTTACTGATGCTAAAAGAAATGTTGTTTTGAAAATGATTATTCAAATAACAACTCAAATTGGAAAGTCTTCACTTATTCACTATCTCATGTTATTTATGCCTCTACAATGAATGGTAGAATTCCACTATTATTGCTCGCTCCTACTGGCATTGTTGTTTTTAATATATATAGAAAAGAAATACATTCAGCTTCAAAAGTTCCTATAAAAGATATGAAACTTCTGAATGGGCAAGCCCTAACAATGTTTCAAGAAGAAATTAGGCACATTCGTTATTTTTTTATTTATGAAATGAGATTTATAGGTCCATGGTTGTTTCTAAAGATAGATTCACATTCACAAGAAGCATTTCCTAAAAACAAGGATTCTCATTTTGTTGGAAGGTGGATGATTCTTGTGGGTGACCTTGGGTAGCTGCCTCCTATCAAGGATAAACCTTTGTATGCAAGTAGAAGAATAGGGAAAGTGTTATGGTAAATCTTCAATATTTTTGTGACTTTGAATAAAATCTTCAGGAAACAAGGAGATGATCCTAGACAAGCATATTTTCGCAATATTTTGACTAGTATAAAAAATACAAAGCCTATTATGCATGATTGAGATCTTCTCATGTCACGTGTTGATAGTTGTCTACATCCAAAGGAAAAGAGTTTATTTTATTCTTCGGTTAACTTTCTTGCAACAAATAATTTGGTCAATGTGCACAATAGGAACATTCTAAAATAATTGAATTGTAAAATTGTGAGGCATCTTGCAGAGCACACCCGAGAAACAAAAATAGTTGACAATGATGATGATGTGTTGGAGAATCAAGTGTTGTTATGTCATGGAGTGTGTGTCCTGTTGACATGTAATTTGTGGGTTGAAGTTGGGCTAGTAAACGATGCACTTGGATATGTTGAAGATATCTTCGATATGCCTGGTTCGAAGCCACCTAAACTTCCAATGTTCGTTACAAGTATTTTTGAGAAGTACATAGGTGTTGTTTTTTATATAAATTGTCCAAACATTATGCTTATAACACCTATTATTAGAGTGAATCTTAAACATACGCTTTTAAAAATGGCATCGAAATTTAGTATATATAAATCGCAATGGATGAGTTTGCAATGAGCTATTGTTGATATAGGAGATAGAGAGAAGAAGGGTTTGACATTTACAACTATATCAACAATGAAAATGTTAGATGGTTTACAAATTTCATCACCTTTTTCTTTTTAAAGTTTTTCTAAAGTGAAAAATAATGTATATGTCACACTTAGGAAGAAAGAGGAGGAATGATTAAAGAAAATATCATTGTAACATATTTGTTTTGTTTAATTACAATATTTTATCGAAAATATATTTGCATTTAGGGTTAGGAAACAAATTTATTAGAAAAAATATTTGTTCAAAAGGAGAAAAATTAAGTGCATTGGCATTTGAATATCAGTGTTTACAAAAAATATATATATGCAATCACACAACATATAACAATTCTTTGATAGAGAAAATATAGTGTGAGATATCCTAACAAGTGTTGAGAAAAATATCATTTTATACAACCATAGTTAGACATGAATAAAGTTAACAATTGCATAGGAAATACATGCAATAACAAAATAAATTGATGATGACAAATCTATGTGATAGCTAAATACACATTCAAATATGGATTTTGTTCTACAAAATGTTTTCACTTCAAGAATTGACTGCGAAATACAAATGTTTTTCCAAAAATATATTCGCATGTGATGTAAAAAATAAGTTACTTGAAAATAACTTATGATGAAAACATAAACGATTAAGTGCATTTTAGTTTGAATATCATACTTCACTATGAAATACATAAGCAATTAGAGAATGGATAACATTTTTTTTTACAGAAAAGATAAACAACAAGATATGCTAAGAAGTGTTGAACAAAACATCCATTTATTCAACCAGATATATGCATTAATAAAGTTAAAAATTGAGAACAAAATACATTTGTTAAGAAATAAAAGTGATGATGCAAATGAATGTGGTGGGTTGGTCCGCATTGAACTAAAATTTTTGTTCTATAGAAAGTTTTCACTTGAAAAGTTCATGTGAAAATAAAAATCTTGTTCCAAAAAAATATGTGCATCTACTCCCAGAAATAAATTACTTCAAAATAACTTGTGTTCAAAATGAGAGCGATTATCTACATTGTTGGCATTATGACACAGGTTCGACGCTATGACACAGGTGCTTTCCTTGATGGAAACTCACTAAGATCAGAAGAAAGAAAAAGAGATATAAGCAAGTTCATCTTAACCAAGTCGCGTATACATGTGAGTTCAACGATCAAAAGGCACGTATACGTATGCACACACTTTCAAGCAAGGAAAAGCATGTACATGTGGGGAAACTTATTTTTGGTCCATGGTATTTAGTCCTTGGTATTTGGACCTACGGTTTCGGACCATGGTATTGTTGGAAATAATACTAAGAGGGGGGGTGAATCAGTATTATCTGATCAATTATTTACTTTTTCAAACCCAGAGCATATACACTACTTCAGTTAGATGAACCTGCGTATATATGCAACTGCAGATAAGGAAACCCGTGTATATTATGCAGATTTATAATTTACTTTATTCTACAGATGTTGATCATTAAGTTATGCACCAGAACCATATAAACAGTTGCCAGGAACAATAAAATAGATCAGAAGACAACCACACATAAGAACACAAGATATAAGTGGAAACCCAATGTGGGTGAAAACCACCTGCTGCAATTCATCTCTATATTCTTTTAATTAGAAACTTCTTTTTACAATGATTCTGTACTAGTGCAGTCCTTTACCAGTACATAGGCTGCTACCTGCAGAGAGCTACAACCCTCTCTCGTTTTCCAGCTTCTCTTGGAAGGGAGATACAACCCCCTTAGTTCTTGTACTAGTTGAGATACTAGTACGCAGGCTGCTACCTGGAGAAGGCTACAACCTTCTATTTCTTCCAGGGATGATGTTTCATAAATTTTCAGACCGGATCCACAAATAACATCACTCAAACATCAAGAATTTTTGCATCAACCAATCACCATTTCACCAGTCAAGACTGAATCAAAATAAACACTTCTTTGTCAACTCTACCCTAATCACAGTAACTGTAATCACACCTCCAATTCTAAACCCAAATCACTGCAATAATCAACAGAAGCAGCTAGAATATAAATTATGAGATGTATGCTACTTCAATATTCAGAAACTTGTGTGCATACGCTTCTGTGCTAAGATCAACCTGTGTATATGCACTTCCACCTTCCACAAACTACGTGTATACGCACCTGTACTGAGATCAACCTACATATACGCATTTCCAACTTACAGAACCTGCGTGTATAAGCACCTGTGCTTCTCTGAACCTGCGTACAGATCTATAAAGGTAATTTACCCCTTCATATGTTCAGATATTAGTTTACCCAGATTATCAGATTTATAGATCAAGTAAGCGCCACATAGAACAGATCAAAATCATACAAAGATACCATCATTCAAGACTTAAGATTTCGACCCATCAAAAGAACTTATCCTTCTCCTTGCGCTCAGGTTCCTTCCTCCTTTAGATCCAAATCTGCACCATAACCCAATCACTATATTCGAGATCTAGCACTTTTTCAGATATTCAATAATTCATATCATCCCTTGCCAAATGATCTCCTTCCTCTTTTATAGTCTTAGGCCTTTCATAATACCATGGTCCAAAACCATAACAATTCCATACCATGGACCCAATACTTGGGATCAACACTTATGATGAGATACCATGGCCCAAAACCATAGGTTCAAATACAAAGGACTAAATACTACAAACCAGAAACAAATTTTCCCACATGTACACGCTTTTCTTTGCATGAAAGTGTGTGTATATGCATACGCGCCTTCGGAACATCCAACCCGCGTATATAGCTGGCTTTGTCAAAGTGAACTTGCATATATGCCTTTTTCTTCTTTTTGAGAGCCTGAACTGTGATCTGTCACCAGAGTGAGTTGCCATCAAGGACAACACCTATACCATAGTACAAAAGTTGCCAAACCTGTGCCAGAATGCCAACAATCTCCCCCTTTAGACTTGATGGCAACCCCAAGATCCTCAATATCATTATCCCCCTCTGTGATCAAGGGAAAAGGGGTGTGCTCCCCCTGAGTACATGCTGAAATGTCTGCTCAGTTGTGCTAAACATGTTCCCCCTGACTGTAGGCAAGATTTGCAAAAAGACGTTCTTTAAAAAGAACCATGACTTATACATCATAACTGACCCTCCTATCACAAAAGACTCTATACATACATCCATCACCCAACCAAGTGGGGATCATCCATCCAACCAAGTGGGGATACATCAGAAATTTACATATGATAGCCAATTACATTACATCATTCATCCCAGGCATAGTGGGGAAACCTAAATAGGCCATTACATGACCTTGATGAAAAGAAGATATACATGACATAGAGATGAAATATCTTGAGGAAGACTGTGAAAGTCATCAATAACTACTATCAGCAACATCTGTCAATCATTATTCAGATCAGCAACCATGTCCTCTTTCTGTTCTTCCCCTACAACAGTTCCCCCTGAAAGCAACAACAGTTGTGAACTTGAACCAAAAGCTTCTAAGGTAATGCCAACAATGCATCACTAGAAGATTATCTACTCCCCTTGAACTTGTTCCAGATGGTCTCTGACAGACCCCTATCAAACTATCAGAATTTGTCTCTGTTGATATCCTTCAAACCTCCATATACACGACTGTACCTACACAAACCAACGTATGTACGTGGATCCTCCTCATCCAACTCGCGTACACCAACTTTTCTCTAAAACAGACAAGTTTCAACAGCAGGTTGAAACATCAACTACTCCCAGCCTATGTCTGAGGTATTCAAATGTTTCCCTAGGCAGTGGTTTGGTGAGTATATCAACAACTTTTTCCTTAGAGGAAACATACTCCAACTTGACTTTTTTTTCTAGCACTTGTTCTCGAAGAAAATGATATTTGATAGGTATGTGCTTGGTCTTTGAATGCATGACTGGATTCTTTGAAATTCTGATTGCACTCGTGTTATCACATAAGATGGAGATAGGTGGATTATAAGTGATTTGATAATCCTGCAAGGTTTGCATCATCCAAAGGAGTTGGGTGCAGCAAGATGCAGCAGCCACATATTCTACTTCAGCTGTAGATAAGGCAATAGAGCTCTGTTTATTACTGAACCAAGATACTAATCTGGAACCCATAAAGAATGCACCACCACTAGTGCTTTTTTTGTCAATTACGGTTCCAGACCAATCTGCATCTGTATAAGCATGAAGAGTGAGATCTGCATCTCTAGGATACCATAGGCCATAGTTTTGAGTTCCTTGAAGATACTTGAAATTCTCATTACTCCCTGAAGATGAGTTTCCTTAGGATTTGCCTGAAATCTTCCAACCATTCCTACTGCATGCATGATGTCTAGTTGGGTACCTGTTAAATAGAGCAGACTTCCAGTCATGGATCTATAGGTTGGTTGATGCACTACTGCCGATTCATCATTTTCACTGAGACTGCATCCTATGACCATAGGAGTGCATACTGGTTTCGAATCTTCCATGCCATACTTCTTCAAGATCTACTTGAGGTACTTGGTTTGAGATAAAAAGATATCGCCTTTATTTTGTTGGATTTGTAAACCAAGAAAATATGTTAGTTCTCCAAGCAAGGACATTTCGAATTCCTTCTGCATCACCAAGGCAAAGTTTTGACTCATAGCTTCTTCATTGCTGCCAAAAATTATATCATCTGCATACACAACAAGTATTAGCAATTTGTTATTTTCAATTTTTATATAAAGATTGCTATCTGCTGATCCTTTTGAAAACCCTTGTTAATGAACGTATTTGTCCTTTCGATAGTACCAAGCCCTTGGAGCTTGTTTGAGACCATAGAGAGCCTTCTTTAGTTTGCATACAAGATTTGGGTCATTACCAAGGATGAATCCATCTGGATGCTCAATATACGCTTCTTCTTCTAAATCACCATTCAGAAAGGTTGATTTCACGTCCATTTGAAATACTTTGAACTTCTGAAAGCTAGAGAGAGCAAGGAACATTTTGATGGCCTCAAGTCTAGCAATGGGAGCAAAATTTTCTTCAAAGTCTATTCCTTCTTGTTGTGCATACCCTTTACAAACCATTCTGGCCTTGTTTCTAATCACTTCCCCATTTTCATTCAACTTGTTTTTGAAGATCCATTTTGTTCCTATGACATTCTTATCTTTTGGTCCAGGAACCAACTCCCAAGTGTTATTCTTTTCGATCTGCTCAAGTTCTTCATCCATTGCTTTGACCCATCATTCATTTTTGCATGCCTCTCTTACATTTTGTGGTTCAGTGGAGGAAAGTAATGCCAAATAGCTTGTGGCTTCTGCAATTGTTCTTCTTGTTTGTATACCTACCTCTTTCTGCCCCAAAATTTGGGTTTTTGGATGATTCTTTTGAACGTATCAGGATGGAGTCTTTTCTTCTATCCTTATTTGTTCTTCAGGCTCCTCATGGGTTTCTTCTTCTTCGTCATGAATCTGATTTGATGTTGATGGATAGTCCTCATCATCTTCAAAATCTTCAGATCTTACCTGCCTAGGAGTGTTTTCTTCTTCATCAACCACTACATCAATACTTTCAAAAAAATTTCCAAGCCTTTTATTATAACACTTGTATGCTTTGATGTGGGGAGAGTAACCAAGAAGAATGCCTTCATCTACTCTAGGTTCAAACTTGCCAAGATGTTCATCAGCATTTTTGATATAACATTTGCTTCCAAAAATTTTCAAATATTTTACTGAAGGAGTCTCACCATACCAGAGCTCATGAGGGGTTTGAGTGTTTTTCACCCGGACATTTGTTTTGTTGAGAATAACAACTGCAACAAATGCAGCTTCACCCCAGAAAGTTGCGAGAGTTCCATACTCATCAAGCATAGCACGAGCCATTTGTTGAACCGTTCTGTTCATCCTTTCCACTACTCCATTTTGTTGAGGAGTCATGGTTGTAGAGAATTCCCTTCTTATTCCATGTTCTTCACAAAAATCAAAAAATTCATTTGAGGTAAACTCCCCACCTCTATCAGACCTGAGGCATTTAATTTTGTTATCTGATTCATTTTCAACCAAAGCTTTGAAGGATTTGAATTTTTCGAAGGCTTCATCTTTG
>APFE031569331.1:0-22807 GCA_000404065.3 Pinus taeda
TTCTTCTCAGCTTCTTGTGCTTGCTTCTTGGCTTCTTGTGCCTGCTTCTTGGCTTCTTGTAGCTCAGACTTAAGGGAGGATACCTCTACCTTGTATTGTCCAATCTCTTCTACAAGTTTGTTCACTCTCTTGTGCCTTTGTTCAAGTTAACTTGACAAGGCATCTTCCTACTTCTTTGCTTTATTCAACTGATTTGTCATGGATATGACTTCTTCATGATGCTTCCTTTTGCTTTCATCAAGTTCCTTTTTAAGCTTGGCAAGCGCTTCATCCCTTTCTTGCACTTGAAGCTTGATGAGGTCAACCTTCTCATTTTCAGCTTCTATGATGGGTTCAGAATTTTCTTCTTGATTCATGGTCATGGCCAGTGCTCCCTTTGCATGAAGGTCATGAAGTCTGTCCCATATATCCTTTGTTGATGAATATTTTCCTAGATTCTTCTTTACAGAATCAGGCAGCCCATCCAAGATTGTCTTTGCTGCTTTTGCATTGTACTCCTTGGATTCTCCATCCATTTTGCTATCATCAATCACTGACTCCCAAATTTCAATCCCTTGAGACTTTAAGAAATTCCTCATTTTTATTTCCCATATATCAAAGTTCCCATCAAACTTTGAAGCCTCAAATAGAATGCTTTCAAATAGAATGTCTTCTGTTTTAATAGAAGAGGGAGACACAACCTTAGGGGATTTGGAAACTTTCTTCTTTGACCTTGCCATTCTTAACTATTTCTAAAATCCCTGACTGTGTTTTTAAAATGACTCACTGTTTCTTCAACACCAGCTCAAAAACTTGAGAAATACCTGAATCCCTTTGGCTGAAACTTCACACAGCTGGAGAAGCTTTACTGCTGCTGCAACAAGGGTCTTTCCTTTAGCTTCTTTGACACTTCAAAGATGAGCAATGACCCTGCTCTGTCACAAATCAAAAGACCTGGACTAGCTCTGATACCACTGTTGGGTATTTTTGCAATGGGAAAATACCAAAACCAAACAAACAAACAAACAAACACCACAGAGCCAATGCTCTGTTTCATTTCTTCCAGGACCTTTTCACAGGGAAGCTATTAAAAACAAATATTCTTATAATAGTCCATTACACAGCCATAAAAACATTCCTATTGCTTAAAATATATGCCTGTACACATTCATCCTCTTTGCTGAGAGGGATTTACCAAAAACAACATTCAACCAAAACTCTGTTTTCACCTGAGAATTTACTGAGCTGGGTTTACTGCTGTAAAACCCCTTTTTACATTTACTAGTGTAAAACTATTTTTACACATACTGTTGTAAAAATATTTTACACATACTACTGTAAAACAAACTTTTACATATGTAGCTCCAAAAAAAACGTTATGTGCTTCTGCACATTACAACATCTCACAAAATGTTTTGAAATACAATACCAAAGACTTGGCTTCATCTTACACTGCTGAGTTTCTGGTTTTTCAAAAAAAATCAACACTGATTTCTTTATATCCTCCTTGCTTCACACTACGCACTGCTGTGCATAAACCTTTATTTCATTTTAAAAAAAAAATCAACACTGATTTCTTTATATCCTCCTTGCTCCACACTAGGCACTTCTGTGCATAAACCTTTATTTCATTTTTCTACACCGGGAGCTCTCACACTACATACATATCATTACAATGAGAAACTGGTTTATTTATGCACTGCTGTGCAACACTTCAAGTCTCTTCAGCTCCCGCGCGCTTTCATTTTTTTTACAATGGTCAACTCATATTACAACCCACAAGGACTTTTCATTTTGGCTCGTTATGTATTATTAACCCTAAAACAAAAGCGTATATGAAAGCATAACACCAATGTGCACTTAGTTATTTTACATCCGTAGATAATAAAAAGACTTAAATGCTTTACCCACTTTCTACGACCATGGTTTAAATTCATTTTAATTCTTTTGCAGGTCAATCAAACTTAGTTTTTACTCCACGCAATCCTTGATTTGATGCGGGCCCGTATGCACGGCCCGTATGCAGCTTCATGCGATCGACAACGGAGAGCAAAGAACCCCATTGGACGGCTGACAAGAATATCAGGAGGCCTTTTGCTGCAGGACTTTAGCACACGATAAATTGCGTTGGTTGACGTGAGGCGAGAGATACGTGCCGCCACCATATCATATCGGAATCGATCACCGGGATATTCCTTTACCAGAAAACTGGTGCGAAAAGTTTCCGGCAGCCAGAAAACTCACTATCACTGCCCTCACTGAGTTGGCATCCATCCCTGCCCACGTCGGCCTGTAACCTGCAACCTATAGTTGGAATTACCATTCCAACATCGGCTTTGTTACAGTACGAGTAGAATAGCATTGACCCATTTTTCCCGAACACGACCTTCAATCTACAATGAAGACCCGGGCATGCCCGAATGAATGGACCGAGTACCTGGAAGAGAATGACTAAATGAAGGAATATTCGACGCACTAGGGTTTTAAATCTTATATTTAAGGGCGTTGGAATGCCATTGTTACTGAGCTACGGGAATTATGCGCGCTTGCTTAATCCTTGGGTTACAGTTAACTTGGTTCCCTTAATGGCGGGGCTGTCGGTGGGAAACGCTCTCCATGGCTGCTCCTCCTGTTAAGCCTGGCCTCATCCTCCCATGCCATGCGGGATGAGGGTTTGTAAACTCGTCTTACGGATAAAACTTTTCCTTTTTCATTGGAATCTGTGTTTCTTGATTTCATTGCAGCACCACAAAAGGATCTCGACAACCATGCATGGGACCCAGCAATTTATCAATGCGGATGCTCATACACGATTTCCCGGTGATTCTTGCGCCAACCCATAGATTGTTTGCACCCTTTCATGTTTTTCTCCATTCATGGGTATCCTGAAACTACCAACGCGTAGATTGTTTCCACCCTTTAATGTTTTATCCATTTATCGGTATCGTGAAAACTACCAAAGCGTAGATTGTTTCCACCCTTTAATGTTTTGTCCATTCATGGGCATCGTGAAAACTAGACTCCTGTTACCACAATAAATACGTAACTAACCACTAACAAAACATGCTGGACAACAGTATCTATGAAAGATTTTGAAATCTCACTTCATAAAGAAGCATTCCTTCGTGAATTGTTCCTACGCTTCTTATTCATCATTCGGCAATGCGATATCATGTTTTAACATATAAGAAACCGTTAAAGAAGAGTTCCGTTACAATGTTTTCCGCTCAATCATAATAACCAATGTAGATTTTAGCCTCAAACAAGTTACAAGGTACCCTGTTAACCTGATTGAAGAAAATTGGCATAAGCTTACGAGTCTTAGTACAATTAAATTCCTGACGTGTTGGAAATGTGTCCACAAAAATTTTATTCATGTGATTTACGCAAAACTCTACTTAATAAAAAATTAAATTATGTTGGATCAGTTGCTCAACAATAAATTAAACACACAGCAGAAGCAAGCACATAACACAGTATTTAACGTGGTTCACCCAACCAATCTAGGCTACGTCCACCAAACATAGGCATCAGGAATATATTAATCAAAAAATATTGGAGATTACATCAAGAAATCCTCACACACTCTTAGCAAACCATCCGAATGGTTGCCTATTAAATAGAATAGAGAATCTAACAACCTCATAACTCCCTCACATCAAATATAGGAGGCATTAACTCCCTCCCAACAACCTGGAGCTAATTTAGGAACTGATTCCCTATTGTTGTCATCCTTCAGAGATTTTTGCCTATTTGACTCAAACAGCAAAATCTCAACAACGTCGAATTAAAAAAGGAATGTGCTTAGATCCTTGAAAGAAAGACCACGAAAATTAGGTAGTGTTGTCAAAGGAATAGGCTTCATAGGCATATCACCTCTAATATCTCTAATTGGAAATTCGATCGAAGAAGTTGCAAGATCCACATGGATATCTACCAATACCCACTTGGAATCTCAACAGGTTCTAGCTTTGGATGTTCTATAACAGGTGATTGAAGTTGTTCAACAACACTCCCTTGATCAAATGGTGCAAATAATTCCCTCAAATATTCTTCCTCTAAACTTGTAATATGCAGCTCCTCAGATCCTCTACTTGCTACTTCATATTCCCTGAATTACACTTATATTATTAGGGGAGGTTCTAGTTGTGAAATTGATTGTCCTCCAAATCTCGTATGAGATATTACACTAGGAGAAACTTGTGACGATGTTCTAGACCAAACCCTTGAGATGATCCCTTAAATGTAAGTTTTCCTGCCTAAATCAGTCCCCTTTTCTTTTCATGGGTCTCCCTCCGCCCCTTTTATTGGTGTATCTGTTCATACAATTAAGAAATAAAGGGAAACATTCAAGCAAATTAAAAGCTCAAGATCTGGAGCAGGATAAGAAATTTCCTCCCCATGACAAGAGAATGGCCCCTAAAGAAAACAAGATAAAGAAAATAAACAAATCACAAAAATCAAGCTCAAGACCTAAAACTGGGTGAAAAATAAAACTTCCCTTCCTAGGACGAGAGAAATACTTATGAAATCAGAACAAAGCAATTTAAAGCTCCAGACCTGGAGCAAGGTGATAAAAAATTCCTTCCCTGGGATGAGAGAATAATCCTTAAAAAACCAAGAAAAATAATAAACGAAACAACCAAACAATCTAATACTTAGGACCTAGAGAAAGGTGTAAGCTTCCTTCCCCAGGATGAGAGATCAGTCCTATGGTAAATAGTGGTCGTACTTTCGCATCTTTGATAGCCTCCGTAGCAACGATGCCAAAATGTTGGTGTTCAAGTACGAATCATGCAATTCACCCAATCCACATTTCATTCTCAACCTGGGGTTCTACCAGTTATTTCAAGGCTGTCGTGCACTGTATGTGCAGGCCACAGTTTCCCTACCCAACATTGAACATTAATTATAAATTCATCAATTTGTAACAACAAGAAATACTGTAACAGAAAATAAGAGTAACCACAAGTAATACTGTAACAGTAATAATAGTAACAACAATTAGGACTCACAACACACACTGATAAACATTCACAGCAACAATGAACTCATGAAAATAAACCTAAACACACATCTAATCCAACAACACCTGGTTAGGAGAGTGGGCCCAACTCCCTAATCAGGGCTGTGGCGAGATCAACGAATCGCGATATGCTCAGAAGATCAAACTATCATTAATTAAAGGAATATTACAAGTATGCTACTACATACTAAGAGTTAGAGTATTTCTCTTGTAATATTAACGACTCTTAAGAATGATAGCTTTACTTTATACATTTTGTCAATAATACAGTTCCTAGAGTTATGACATTGTCTGCCTTTAATTACATGGTGGTTTTCAGATCGAAACAAAATGTAAAATATATCAACTTGTCAATCGAGATATTGATTCACTGTTGCAGCCAATGTTCAAGGATAACGATGCCAACTTTGATGATATCATTCATTGAATCATGATCCTGGTCATTCTTCATTAAAATCTATAGAAATATTTGAATTAAAAATCCACTTAAGTAATAATCCTCTACGACTATGATTCATTGACCAATAATCCATAAAGACATGAAAAGGGGTATACTTGTGCATTTTAAGATATCGATTATCCATTATTTGTGTGAAATGGATAAAAAAAACAAGGCAAAAGGGTGAGTAAAACTATGCAAATCTAGCCACCAACAAGACTAGTAACTCAACCCAAGTCGTTATAGGGCTTCTAGAGTGTTTGTCCAACCAGGGTTTCCAGGAACTAAGAACTCAACCCAAGATAAGGAAACATCAGAACCAACCAAAACGAAACAAGGAAATAAACCCACAATCTCCATGGCTATCAAAGAAATGTCAAGGCAAGGAAAATCCATTGTCAATCCAGGCAATCTTCCATGCCATTGATAGATCATAAGCAAGAAATCACATGCATGTGCCCTACATGCCAAAACTAGAGAGGAAACATATATGCAACTCGACACTTGCAAGAAAAACTGTTGTAGATGCTGACCCAAATGCCCTCTTGCGCTTTCTTGCTCTTCCTTTTCCTTCTTGCTCCAAAACTCCAAGTATGCCACACCCTCAAAGAGTAATATAAGAAAACTCTAAGTATCCAAGAGTATGAGAGAGAGAGAATTGAAGAGATCTCCACTAAAACTTGTCAAAAAACTTACCAATTGATCCTCAAAAGCCTTTTTATGAATGAGGCCTCTATTTTCTTCATTTTCCATTATTTTCCTTAATTTTTCTCATCATATGCAACCTGTGACCTTTCACCTCCTTTTTCTCTTACTTTCCATTATTTTCATAAATAAATTACATTTAATGCCTCATGCCTTTCCAAAACCTTAGCCATTTCCTTTTCCAATTCACTTAGCCACAATAACCAAATCAACACCCGCTATGATGTTTCTCCCACCATTTTGCTTGGAATACATCTCCCATCATCATGGCTTTATATATATTTTTACATGAGTTTTTTTAACCAGGGTTGTTACAAAACCTTCCACCTTAAGGGAACACCGTCCTCGGTGTTCAATGACACCTATAACCGACAAGGCTGCTGAAAATAAAACATACTACCCATGGAGATTTATAAAACAACTCGTTGTAGTATGTATAATGACCACTACTGAAACATGACAATCATACTGTTTACTGGAGCTTTATAACATAGCTCATTACAATATTTACAATAAGCACATATACACATACGCATTGGCTTCAATGAACAAATAACCATACTGTCTATGGAGCTTTATAAATCCATCTCGATACAATATTTATAATAATACACACAATATAGATGCACATTTTCTCAACCAACAAATAAAAGGATATGATGTCTGCATCCACAACAAGGGAATCCAGAGGCTCACATCTCCACCCTCAAAGCAATATTAGGATTCACCTCCTTCCCAGGAAGTCCAGAATCCACTGCAAAGTAAATTTGCATCCAATGTCTAGCGCTATAATCCAACGCCACTTGTCCTCTCAGTGAACAATTACCTGCTCATTGTTCTAGGGCATACTCCTAATGTGCATATGATTCCATCGAGTAATGCCAATGACCAAAACAAACATATCTACGACCTTCTCTTCTTTGCTACAAAGTTGCTTGGGAAATCTAGTCACCTCTTCCATGCATTCAATCACCTCCCAAGCTCCACTGGCACCCCCATTCTGGGCAGTCCATCTCTTGGCAAGGCTTCCTCACATCGAAAGATACAGAAACCAAGGCATATCCCTGCCTTAAAATCATCATACCGGTCATAACATTCTCATGGTAGTCAATGGACACTATTGGGTGCTAGTGTCCCAAAATGGCCCTGCTCCCGAAGTGCTTTACTAACATACTGCTGCATTTTCCAATTCCTTTCACTCATGTTGCTAATTCTTGCATTAGATTTCAACCACCCAACTGGTCATGTTCACGCTTTCCTGTACCTAACACATAACTTCCATTAGATTCAAAATAAATTGAAATAAACTCAAATCATACCTCATTGGTAGCTCATCAACAAGGTACAATTGCAATCTTGTTTACTTCCTGTCACAACAAGTCAAACTAGCATCTTTGACGAAATCAACATGTATAAAAACATCACATCAGGTTAGCTCAAAACATAAGAATCATAGATCAAAATCATAAATCACATGTAGTCATCATAAACCAGAATCATAGATTACCTATAATTATCATAAACCATAATCATAAACCACGTGTATAATAAAGCTGAAATAAAATATCAATACTTATCCTTCATTGATCCTTCACTTCCACCTTTGTCCTTATTTTGTACGCGCTCCGGATTAGTTGCTAGACTAGAAAAATACCCAGTGCCTTGTCCTAAACCATGTGCACATACACATAGCGTGCATCTCACACATACAACATCATGCAATACATGCACCTACACCTAACATACCATAGATACACCTACACCTAGTGTACAAAAAAACACAATACATACTCCTACATCTGGTGTACGATACAACACAACACCTATACGTACATAATGTACATTCGAAGACATACATTTGCACACAATGTGCGACACCACAAAATGCATACACATACACCTGATATACAACACAACTAATACATCTATACCTGATGTACAACACCACACAATACATGTATCCACATAGAGGAAAACACAATGAATACATGTCATGATACCACAACTACACAATGCACATACATAGTATCACATGTACACAACACAACATGTATGATATGCACGCAATTCCACACGTGCACTAGTACCATATATACAACATGTACACAATACCACCTATACACTGCACCACCTGCACAATGTGTGCACAACATCACATGTACACAATGCCACCTACACAACATGTACACAACGCCACATGTACACTACATCACGTGTACAACCTGTACACAATACCACATGTACATAGTACCACATGCATGACATGTACGTGACACCACATGTACACCAAGCCACATTCACAATATGTACATAGCACCAATTGCACACAACACCACTTGTACAACATGTACACAACACCACATGCACACAACACCACTTGTACAATCTTTCACACGATACCATATTTACATAGAACCACACATACAACATGCATGCAACACTACATGTACATATCACTTCATATCCAACATGTACATAGATCATCTGTACACAACGCCACATATCCAAAACACACAGAGCACCATATGCACACAACACAACATATCCATCATCCACAAAGTACAATATGTACACAACACCATATATACCCAACACTGAATATGCAACATTCATACAACACTATATGTACTAACACCCTATACATAATATTTCATAAACAACATGTATACACACTACATATGCACAATATTGCATGCACACAATCATCCTAGATGCCACATCTACACCATATACACCATATGCACAACATTAATACCACACATCCAAAACCACATTGTCCTTACCAAGAAATGTTGCTTCCAGTGTCTTATTCATGCTTATCTTAGCATGCTACAAACCACAATGCTTTCATTTTGTTGATGTATCCCTTGGTATAACCTATCCATAACATAAACAGAATATAATCACATAATATCAACTCATAACCACATGATACTAGACTCATATATTTGTCATGACTACTCTTCCCAATTGATTCCCATAAGACAAGGAACATGGTCATGCCATTCTCCTGCATAAGCAAGCGTGATTCCTAATAACCCTATCAGACATTGATGTAGATACATAGATACATATACATAAATGTTAGCATAAAAAAATCATGATCCTGTCAGATAATGACATACATACACACATACATGTATACATATATAAACATCAACATAATCAAATATCGTAAGGTCAAGGTTAAGAGAACTCTCTTTTCTCATGCACAACATGCACGACATTAAGAACAAAAATTACCAACATAGCTAAGGCATTTGATGCCTAAGATCCATTTACTTCACCTTTCCTATTACCTTTCTCATGACTATACTTCCACTGTCCATTTACACCAATGGACCAAACCAATCTAACTGATTGTCATAGTCTTACATTCTGATGTGCTTACTCATGCACCGAGCTTCATCCATGTCTTACATTACCTCTCGGGTACCACACATCTCTCCCCAACTCCATTAATTTTCATCTTTTCCCAACCAATTCCCAAGACTCTCAAAACATAAAAGGACAGACAAGAAACAAGCAATAAGGAAACCATGAAACCAATAATGAAATGACAACCCAAGTGGCATGGCCATGCACAAGATGCAAACAAAACTGCAAAAAAGCACAAAAAAGAGCTAAAAGACCAAAAGCACAAGATTAGCAACAAATACCATGACTCAATCCCCATGGTTCCCAAGGAAATCTCAACCCGAGCCTTCTTCAAGATTTTGTGTCAATCTCTTTGCCATGCAATCCCTTGCATCATATTGCCATCAACACATAACTTTCAGTGCATAAATAAACATAACAATACACTAGTTACCTTACCTTGTTGTGCCAAGCACATTGCTTGTAACTGAACACATCCACACTGTCTCTCAAGGGACTTCAATTCCCTTGATAGATCCTCCTGCAACTAGAGACTGGCTAATAAACCTATCAAGTACATGTTCATGACTATAGCATATATCCACATAATGTCAGACAAAATCAAGGTTAGGAAGAATCCTTGTATGTAAGGCACGAATTCCTTGGGAATTAGGGTTTCCAAACATATCCAAAGGAATTCTTGTCCAATTCCTTTCTCTTATTGTTTTTACCTTGTTGCAAGCAAGGCTTACTATGTACTATCACATCACCCAACTGTTAGTTATATAAACACATCAAGTGTTACCTTGTCACACTAATAACTAACATGTTACCCTACAACTGCTCACACGTGTCAATCACATGCTCCAAATATCAAGGCCATCATATCTATCAATTTGAAATCGACCTTTACGAAGACTAACAATCATGTCATAATTCATAGTCAAATAAAATTCCTTAGACACAATGCTACAACTGTCACCTATTATATTAAAGTACATATCAATTGTCTCAACACATATGTGTTAGTACAATCCTCTTAAAAAAAGATCATTTTGGCAAGAAACCTTATAAACATCTACTCATATTGTGTAATTCATCAAACATTCAACCAACTTGCAAACATACCATGTTAAATCAACAAGAAAACATAAGAAAGCTCGAACCTTAATGTATCTCAGAGGAGGCTACCTTGTCTACACAATCAACCTATTTAGCAAGATATAATTTTACAACATGTCAACTCAAACATAAATAAGATCATGATATCCATAACACTAACTAACTAACATGTTAACATCATGAAGTCATAAACATTTATCATTTATGCATATCAATCACATATGTACGAACGGTCTAAATTAGTAACACACAATGCAACACAATAATTAGACTCTTACCTGAATGTCATAACCCTAACCATCTGAATATGCCAATCCAATTTAGCATGATACATATGACATCAAGATCTTAATGAAATAACCCTAATCATCAAGTTACTAGCATATAACAACCATAAGCTACATATCATGCTCATCGACAACATATAACCTAATAATCAAGCTAACTATCATATAACAACAAGTTAACCTATAACATAATCATCAACAAAATATAACATAACCACCAGGTTATCTAATATAAAACAACAATAACAATGCATACAACTACATGTTACTATCATTTTTTACTATTTGACACATGTGCATATAACTACACTAATCAACTAACATCTATTATGAATGTAACCATAACATCAAAAGACATCTACATAAACCTAATGCATATGAAAATCCTTAAATCACATACTTGCATGCCAAACATACAGTTCCTATGTGAAAATATTCTCTTACCCCAAAGTCTAATGTTGCAGCCTCATTATGATGATCTGCATCTCCTGCTCTATCTTAGCCAACACATTAGCATCATAAAAACCAATAGCATCATGATGACCTAAAT
This sequence comes from Pinus taeda, assembly GCA_000404065.3. Lineage (NCBI taxonomy): Eukaryota > Viridiplantae > Streptophyta > Pinopsida > Pinales > Pinaceae > Pinus > Pinus taeda. The sequence continues at coordinate 11,466 of APFE031569331.1, forward strand.
TGCATACCATGACTTCACAAGTCATGTTTGACCTACTATTAATGCATAACTATAACAAAGACCATATATGCATGACAACTACATAATCAACCATACACACAAGATGACATACTCTATGACAACACCTTCAACCTTCACATGGCGACATCACTACAACCATGATTAACACCATGCAAATGCAACAAGCACATGTACTACATTCATAAGGAACAAATATGCAACACATGAAAGCATAATCAACACACATCCCAAGGAGAGCACAACTACGCTCTGATACCACTCTATAACACCCTCCTCCCACATCTACCCAAGCAATCATCTAGCTGAGGTAAACATGTGATGAGAGGATACTATGATATGATTCAACCTCCTAGGTAACCTTAAGGAAATGTAATCGATGGAAACACAACACAGAGATCTCCCTCTGGTGCTTCAGGACCCCCAGGAGCTAACCCACCATTCAAGGTACCCAACCCTTGAGTTAACCTAGAATTTAGATGAATTAAACCCAAATTCACTCCCTTGACAAGGCATGCATACGACTGTACAATGTAGTTGCTCTCACAGGATTTCCTTCCAGCGTCCAAAGGCCCAACTTGTTAGTGCTATGAAAGTGACTCCGAGATTTGAGACACTTTTTTAGGACTAGAGTTGAGGTCACTACCCAGAATTGAATCATCTCTTCAAATTAGAAAAATAACATGGAAATGACAATACTAAAACAAATACTTGCTTAAGACCTTGACTAGACCCCTACTAGCTATAATAGACATTTTGTCAAACACTTAGTAAGTATGCAACCTATAGATGTAAATAACAGATCTGAGCATATGGGTCTCATACTTATATGATATTTTCCATGAATCATTGATGCCTCAACACATTAACTTGCATTCCATCCATTAGGTCATAGATACATTGATTATTCAATTACAAGTAAAAACATGATGAGAGCCACACATGCATGTTGCCATAAAAATGTCACATACATAACAAACATAATAGGGACAAAAATATAAATGAAATCACCACCATATACACCACATATAATCCATCATGATACTCATAGAAATACCAAGAAAAATATCCTTTCATTAATGATGAAAAATCCAAAGCCGAGATGGGACTTCCACATTCCACCCGACCATAGAATGGCTGAGCCAAATATCTCTTCAACCATTCACCCTCGTGCCATATTCCAAGCATGAATATGGGATCTCATATAGCACATAAATAAAAAACAATGCAGGGCTTCCAAAGGCCATCCACCTCAACCCATCAAACAATGATTCCACCTCATGGTTGGACATCACCAAAACCATCATCAGATTAGTTTCTATCCCAGCCTTCTAGGGCTCTAGAGAATTTGTTACAACCTGACTCCCAGGACTAGTAACTCAACCCATGACTGTTTCCGGGCTCCAGAGTGTTTTTCCAACCAAGTCTCCAAGACTAGTAACTCAACCCACAACTATAGCTGGGCTTCAAGTGCGTTTGTCCAACCAAGGCTTCCAAGACTAGTGAATCAACCTGCCAAGGGCTTCGAGAGAATTTTTCCAACCAAGGCTTCCAGGACTAATAAATCAACCCAAGTTGTTACAGATCTTCTAGAGAGTTTATCCAACCAAGTCTACAAGACTAGTAATTCAACCCAAGCCGTTACAGGGATTCTAGAGCATTTTTCCAACCAAGGTTTCTAGGAACTAATAACTCAACCCAAGCTAAGGAAACATGAGAACGAACCAAAACAAAACAAGGAAATAAACCCACAATCTCCATACCTATCTAGGAAATGAAAAGGCTAGGAAAATCCACTGTCAATCCAGGAAATCCTCCATGCCAAGTGATAGATCATAACCAAAAAATCACATACATGTGCCATGAATGCCAAAACTAGTAAGGAAAACATACATGCAACTCGTTACCTGCAACGAAAAATGTTATAGCTACTGATCTCGATTCCGTCTTGCACTTTCCTTCTCTTCCTTTGCCTTCTTGCTCCAAAACTCCAAGTATGCCACACCCTCCAAGAGTGCTCCATGAAAACTCTAAGTACCCAAGAGTATGAGAGAGAGAATAGAATAGAGCTCCACCAAAACTTGTCAAAATCTTACCAACTGATTCTCAGAAGCCTTTTTATGAATGAGGCCTCTATTTTCTTCATTTTCCATTATTTTCCTTAATTTTCCTCCTCACATGCAACTTGTGACCTTCACCTCGTTTTTCTCCTAATTTCCATTATTTTCATAAATAAATGCCAATTAATGCCTCATGCCTTTCCAAAACCCTAGCCATTGCCTTTGCCAATTCCCTTAGCCATAATAAACCAAATCAACACCCACTAAGATGCTTCTCCCACCATTCAACTTGGAATACGTGTCCTATCACCATGGCCTTATATATATTTTTACATGAGTTTTTTTGACCAGGTTTGTTACAATGGGATCAACAAGAGTCTCAAGCTATCCCACCACATGTAGCTCCTTAAGCATAACATCCTAATCTAGCTCATGCTCCTCAAGGTGCTCTCCATGCTGTTGTATGTAGCTATCATCTAGGAACTCTATCACAACTCTGGGTACCTATGTGCCTACTAGCACCTCATCAATGGATGGTCCTATGGGTGAGTGCCCAAGTGTCTCCACCAATATGTCAATTAGAGCTACCAAAGGAAACTCCCACAAGGGTGGCTCCCAAGTCATATTGTGTGTATCTACGTGCTCTTGACAACCCTGTGTGCCCTCAGCCTCATGCTCAACCTCCTCATCGGGATCATGATGTCTAAAAATAGGTGTCCACTAAAAAAATCACCTCCAGGTCTCACTCTTTAAGTGCCCTCCCCTACCTGATGATCCAACCCCTGAACCATAATTCTCCTTCTCTTATCCATCGAGGAAATGAGGCATGATAGGACAACGAAATTGACCATACATATGGGTGTTGTATGGTCAAGATATGTGTGTTTGTGCTTAGATTATCCCCCGGTTATGTATCATTTGTTTTATCCCCTCTAGGATATGTTAGTTCTACCTCACCAATTGTTGGCTCTGTCTCATCAACTCCTCCATGATCTTTCTAGCCTCCTCACAACTTTCCAAGATCATGCTCTGATACCACTGTAATGCTCCAAAAAGGAAATAATGGTGATAAACAAAGAAAATTACATGTACAACACATAAATATTTAGACATCAATTAAACACCCATAAAATTGCACTAGAACTGCACCAAACTAAGCCATTTTGTTATCAAGAGGAGAGTACAAATATATATAATGTGTGCACATGGGCTTTCCAAAGCAAGCTAGGCAATTCCAGGTGCGAAAACTGACACCCTAGATGCAAAGAAATGATTCCTCCTCAAGCTTTACGCTAGCCTTGGAAATCATGTAACTGTTGGTAGGAAGAAATCCCTATTTGTGCCTCCAAAAGTGCTTAGAAAATTCTGCCAAATTAATCTTGGACTCTCCACCACAAACCCAAAAAAATCTGGAAGGGGTTTTGGAAAATTATACCGACCTCCCAAGACCCAAAATTTAAGCTCACTCCTCCCCCACTGGCATCCAAATAATTCTATTGTTTGGGGCACCATAAATCCTCCAATTGTTTTTCAAATTTAGGAGCAGACTCCTTGACCCTTAACCAACAAAACCTAGAAATATTTTGGGCTAATTCAAACCTCCTGGAATTACCCAAAATCAGTGTTATTCCCTCCCTAGTAGAAACTGCACCCGCCACAATATACAACTGTTGTATATGTCACTTATCCCTCCTCAATCAATTGTAGAATGGCCTTTTAATTTCCCTCGTGAAGAACTGAGAGAAATATCTTCTAAAACCTGATATAAGAGAGAATAATCCAACCCACGAATTCTTCCCAGTGACACTTCTGTATAGGCCCAAAATGATGAATTTGGTTCTCCCAAAAACAACAACATCCATCCCTGAAATTCTCCCAATTTCTGGTCTACCCTTAGTGAAATTTCTCCTAAATCATCTGGCCAAAATACCCCCTGGAACTCCCTCAGCTCACTGGTACGATTTTTCTCCTGCTTCATCTTGGAAGTTTGAACTCATTGAAGAATGAGTTGAGTTGTCCCATGAACTCCAGTGAAATTATTTCCCACTAAGCTCATAAATTCCCTCTTAGGGTGGCACTCAATGTTTACTGAAAGAGAGGCTAGAATTCCCACTTGGGAATTCCTTGTGTTAAACATCATTGGTTTAGTTAGCTAAACAACTCAAGAAAACTTGTGTTCAAGTTGGATTGTCAAAAGAAACCAAATGGAGGCCTCCTTGCCTTATTTATAGAAGTTGGTCCTCTTTCTCTTGGTGGACCCCATTTTCCACTAACTCGCATCCCGTTTCATTCTCTCTCTTCCTCCACAAGTTCTGATTATCTCCAAAAGTCGAATTGCCTCCTATTTGCGGTCCCCACATTCCACCAAGGCTGAAATTTCTCTTATTATCCTAAGTCCTCATGCCTCCCATATCAAACTTGCCTCCAATTCTTAAATTTCAAAATTGTGCTATGCTTAGCACCACCCAAAAAATCTCCATTGACCTCTTGTTACACAGTAATTTGTCACTATCCTCATCTCAGTCCATCTGCTGTGTCATGTATCAAATAAACATGTTCATATCTTCCCACTCATGTAAGAAGATTAAGCAAATGCTCTCTAATGCTGAAAGTTGACCCTTATTCCCTAAGTTTCTGCCTCATCATGAGTAAGCCTTTAATATATGCAACGATCCCTTGTCATAAACAGTCTCATCGCGACACCGTCGCAGGTGTATACATGTTTCCCATGATGGTTGAATTTTCGGGCCCGGCGCAAGGTTCCCAACTATTTATCACGATGATTGGTCAGCATGCATTACCTCCTTGTGATGTCATCACTGAGACTCATGTCATGCCTAGTGATGATCCAGATATGGCGAATTTTTTCAAATAGTCGGCCTTCTGGATGTCTCTAGAGCTGGTTGTTGGGTCAATTTGGCTCGCCCTTCCTCCTCTAGGATGGTGGTTCTGTCTCTTGTGCAACCTCCCTCTCCCTCATTTTATGGAGATTCTTTCTCCTATAAAATCACTCAGCATTGCTATGATCTGCTAGTTCTTTTAGTTGGGTAGTGCTGTTGGTTCTTTTGAGTTAAATATATAGCTTTGGTGTGAGTGTGACAAGTGTGGGATTGCTAATAGTCTGGTAAGAGGTTGTGGAGTGCCTTAACCTTGCATTAAAGCTTGTGAGTGAGAGAGAGATATTGTCTATTTGGGAGACCCATTCTTGAGAGTGAATGCTTGAAGAAACATGCTGGCTAGACCCTTCGAGAAGGCTTGCGACATCAAGACTTGGTTGTAAGCTTTGCTTTTGATTCATTTTAGTACAATCAATGATGATTTCCTATAGCTTGTGTAAAATTTACTTGATAGCTTATGATTTCTTGACTTTATGAGTAAATAGATCATTGTTCTTCTTGGTTACATGCTCTATTTTTTTCTCGTGGTGTTTCAAGTTGATTGCTCAGTGAGGAGAAAGAAACGGAAGCTGGAGCAGTGCAACATAACACCATCAACCATTGGTTTGAATTCTCGCTTGGGAATTCCTTGTGTTAAACGTCACTGGTTTACTTGGCTAAACAACTTAAGAAAACTTGTGTTCAAGTTGGATTGTCAAAATAAACCAACTGGAGGCCTCCTTGCCTTATTTATAGAAGTTGGCCCTCTTTCTCTTTGTGGACCCCATTTTCCACTAACTCACATCCTGTTTCTTTCTCTCTCTTCCTCCACAAGTTATAATTATCTCCAAAAGTCGAATTGCCTCTGTTTTGCAGTCCCCACATTCCACCAAGGCTGAAAATTCTCTTATTATCCTAAGTCCTCATGCTTCCCATATCAAAATTGCCTCCAATTATTGAATTTTAAAATTGTCCTATGCTTAGCACCACCCAAAAAATCTCCATTGACCTTCTCAAATGTAAAAATTGAAATTGGGGACATTACATAAGGTACTCTTCAATTAGATCTATTCTAGCACTGTTAGCATAGATGGGATGTAAGATACATAAGATGGATGTGAAGACAACATTCCTCAACAATATGATTGAGGAAGAGGTGTATATTGAGCATCCAAAAGGATTTGATACCTTCAGAAGAGAGTCACATGTGTGCAGACTCAAGCAAGTGTTGTATGGAATAAAACATGCACCTGTTCTTGGTACATGAGGATTAACAACTATTTCACCAAGTTGCGCTTCACCAAAAGTGAAGAAGCTGTGAAACTTTACCATATTGTGGTTGAAGGTAAATTGTTGATTCTAGTATTATATGTCAATGATTTGATTCTAATAGGTGATGAGAAGCTGATAAAATATTGCAAAGAGGATCTTGAAAGAGAATTTGAGATGAAGGACCTAGGGCTCATGCATTACTAAGTTCTTGGTATGGAAGTATGGCAAGGAGATGAGGAAATGTGTGTCTCTTAGGGAAAGTATGCCAATGAGATACTAAAGAATTTCCACATGGAGAGTAGCAAGCCCATGGAGACTCCTCTAATAGGTAATTGGAGGAAGGATAATTCTACTTTAGGTGAAGTAGTGGAGGCTACGATTTATAGGCAGCTTGTGGGTTTACTTATGTATTTAGTGAACGCATGACCGAACATGTGTTTTTCAGTTAACTAGCTTAGTCAAGCCATGGTTAAGCCAACCAAAATATATCGGAAGGAAACTAAAAATTTGTTGAGATACCTCAGAGGCACCACTCAATTTGGTCTTTGGTACAAACTAACAAAGGGAGTGAAGCTTCAAGGCTTCACATATGCAGATTGGGCAAGGAGTCCATCGAATAGGAAGAGCACATAAGGGGGAATCTTCAGTATTGGGTCAAAAACAATTTCTTGGTACGCCAAGAAGCATAGACCAGTTGCACTCATTTCAGCAGAAGCAGAGTACATGGATTCTAGTCAAGAAACTTGTCAGGATATTTAGATGAGGAAGATCCTTGTTGGGTTATTTGGTTAGAAAATGGATCCTACAGTGATTTATTATGACAATCCGAGTTGTATCAAACTCTCTGAGAATCCAATTTTTCATGATCATTCCAAGCATATCGACATTTGGTATCACCATCTACGAGATTGTGTGCAGAGGAGAATAATGTTGTTGGAGTACATTCCTACAGAGGGGTAGGATGCAAATATTTTGACAAAGGATTTGTCAAGATGCAAAATCAAGTTTCACAGAGGTAGGACTGGGGTAGTAGATAATCCCTTTCTTGTTGAGAGGGAGTGTTGAAAATGCAACTTGAAAATCCTAATTTAATTTTTTCCTTGAATTAAATTAGGAATTAAATTGTAATTACAGATCTCATGACAACTTGTAATAGTTAACTAAGTTAATTTGACTTAGTTGGTGTTGGGAACGGGTCCCCTAGGGGTCAATTTTGGGGTTAAAATCCCAAGTTTTGGGGAAGAAGGCCCGAAGTTTGTATAAAGAAATGTAAATTATTCGCATTTTATGGTCGTGGAGCGCAAAGATATCAAGATTCAAAAAGGGTTTTTCCGCCCTTAGTCTAGATAGATTGTGTTGGTTTTAGAGATCTGCCCTTGGTCCACGGACCATGGGATTGTATAAAAAGAAGTGTAAGAAGAGTCTTTTAGTAGTTGGAAGTAAGTAGTAAAGGAAGTAGAAGTGCTTGATGAGTCTGTAAAAAGCTAATAGTGAGAGTTTTAGCATAGGAAAAGGCTCTGCAACTGAGTGTGTAGAGGCCTAAGGTAGAAGTCCGCTGCTGAGTGCACGGACCCCTGCACTTGTGTGCGTAGGGCACATAGAGTCTGTATTGAAAATCTGAATAATCAATAGAGAGAAGTATTATGAAATTACTATGTATTTTTCCTCTATGGATCACATGTGATTATGTTATGTTAAGTTTTGGGTTTATGTTATAATGCTAATTTGATGCGTGAATATATATGTTTATATCTGTTATTTGAACTCAAGTAAGAATATATGTTTACGCGAAGACAATCTTATAAAGTTAGTGAACACTTGAGATAATTTGGGAACTTATATAGTAACATATTTATAAAGGTGCGTAAAGTCTTGAATCATCATTTAAGGTTGCGCATAGGACGATCGTCTACCTTTGCGAGGGTTCTATGAGATGGAAGAGAAAGTACATCAATAAGCCATAAAGGCTTATCGATCTATGCGAAGGAAGGGTTTAAGGTATAAAGTCGACATCATGACCATCTTAGGGTGTGGAAACTTGGTTCCTACATCTCCCCATACTGCTTCGAGTGAGACTTCAGTCCACGCTCTGCGAACTGATGCCGAAATGGCCAGTAGTGTAGGGGTTTGCTTGGCAGACTAATTCTGAACTTGGGTTAGGGTCCATCAAGCCAACTAATGGTTTCGTTGGTGAGACTGGGATCTAAATAACGAGATGTGTGATGTCGCATCATTGGAATCCAACTAAGAAAGTGATCGAAGACTGGTTGGATAGAAAGATCCACGAATTCGCGGCATAAGAGAATAGGGATCTGTGATTGACGAAAGAATAGTGGTTGGACATATATCTATACACATAAATACATGAAATCTTTTTTTGTTCCTTCCCAGTTGAATTATACGAGTGGATTGCGAAGTTGGCAGATGGCCAAGGGAGGTGGAGGCTTGATAATCCGATTGTCTGGACCCCGGAGTTAGTACAGAGATTGGAAGCCTCTGAAGATAAGACTATGCGTGTTGTCGATCACTGGCTCAACCGTGTCCAAAATTCACGGTTGATACTTGGTCAACTACAACAAAGCAGAGTGCCACTTCTTCAAAGGACCGTGAGGTAAGTATTTGAAATCACTAAATACTTAGATTAAGATGCTATTGTGTGAAAAGTGGGTCATGCAGTTACCTTGATGTTTGGAGCTATGTGAAGTGGAAGGTCTTTTATGGACGGAGGAAGAAAAGGTCCTGAGTATAGCCCGCTGATTGAGCCTCCTTTGAGTAATGATGAAGGAGTAGTGCAGGCTTCTCCACTGAGCACTATTCAGTTGATAAGACAAGGGTTCCTGCGAACACCTACACTGCCTCCATCCTCATCCCATCCATCCACACTACCCCCATCCTCACCTCCACCACTTACCCCATCCCCCACACCACTGCCACCTCCACCATTGTTCAACATGGCAAACTCCATAAAGCTACTTGTATTCAAGGGCGTAGGAAATGAAGATCCAGACCAATTTTGGTTCGTCGCAAAGGCTATATGGGAAGCTCAAGGTATCATGGATGATCAAATGAATAAAGCAACACTGGATAGTTCTTTGCAGGACCGCACACTAACGTGGTACATTAAGTACAATACTGATAACCCAATGTCCGTGTTGGTAGATATCCAAAGTGTGTTGAATAGGGAATTTAGTAGACCTAAGTCTCAAGCACAATCAATTGTGTGATTCAAGGAGATCATGATGAAGCCTGGGGAGATGCCCTGTGATTTGGATCAAAGATTGAAGTGTATGATCCATGAAGCCAACATGAACCTAACTAATGGGTAGCACCGTAAATGATTCGTGGCCTCGCTCCTGCCCACCTAAGGGTTGTGCTATCACAACAAAATATTGGGACCCAGGTGTTATCACAAAATCTGACCTTGATAGGTTGTAGATCAAGTAGACTCTGAGTAACTCTTTCAAACCAATCTTTTGGTTGAGGCTTAGCCTCCTCAACCTGAGAGGGTTCTCTCACTAGGTTTAGGGTTTTTGATTAATGATTAGATGGCTAACTCTAGGAAAAAAATGAACAAAAGTACAACTTGTTTACTGGTTGAAACTATGATTAGAAAATATCTATTGGGCTATGGAGTCAAAATAGTCCTCAACAAAACAACATGATCAACAAAACATGGAAGTCAAGGAACTTACAGTTTAGGTTTATGAATAAAACAGTAACACAGTGAACACCACAGTTTACAAGCATGTGAAGGAAGTTAGAGCATTTTCCAATGAATTCTAAGTATCAAAAGCTCATACCACTACAAGTAATTAATTGAACAAAGCCATGAGAACATCAAACACATAAACTCTTTGTGAATCTTGAGTAGTCAAACTGATCTCTGCATTAAGTATGAAAACCACAGTTTCTTACAATAACACAATATTTCCTTTACTAATGAAATTTCCAACCTTGAGGAATTCGATTCTCAAGATTAATATAGAGTTTTATATCCTTGGATACTGTCATCCAACTTTAGAGGAATTTGAATTCCTAACTTAGACACCTATCAAGAAAGCAGGGTGCTTTTAGGCTTTGTTCTGAAGCATTAACCAGACCTATGTCGTTTCTTCTCCTCTATCATCTTTTCTTTTGAATTCCTATGACAAAACCGACCTCTTTTGAAACTCAATTGATTAGCCTCGCTTGCCAATGGTGGTCAACCTTACCTGAATGATGAATAAGGAAAACGTTGGTGAACAATTTCCAAATTTTATTGTTTGAAAACAACTTTGTTTAAGGAGTTTACATGCAAACTTAAACGACAAGGCTAGCTAGCCCTTTCGAATTTTGAAATTATCTTTCATAATGAACCCTAAATTTGAAATGATGAGTTTGGAGTGGTGGCATGCTTAAGGACTGACCCCTAGTTGACACCTAATAATGAAAATCTTAACAGAATTTTAACAGATTGATATTTGACAGGACTATTTTTATGAATCTGCGATTTCATAGCATGCAGGGAAAAGCGCTACGAAAAGAGAAGCGTTTTCATAGCACAAAATAGACAATTTACATTGTCCGCGCTACGAAAACATGGTTTCCCGCTAATTCCAAAAATTTTCATATTGGCCTTAAGCTATGAGTTTCTAACAAGATTATAAGACTCATGAAACATAGAAAAAAAATGTTAGACTACCTACCACCTACCCATTGAAACATAGGGTGACTTGACACTTATCTAAGACCATGACTAAGCCAAAATGTAAACCTTTGCTTTTTGGTGATAACAGTGGCTACACTTGGGATAGTGTACCCCTGTGGCACACTAAGAACTCGTAGATTCAGTGCTATTAATTTTTGGTAAAATAGAAATACCTTTATTTGAATTGACGAGCATCTTCTTCAAACTGTTGGGCCTTCAAATCGGGCTTGAGCTCTCTATTTCATCTTGTCATTATTAGCAATAAAAACTGACAAAAATGGAATATATATGATGTCATGAGTGGCTGATGAAACCTCAGCAAGTATAATGCTTTAGGAACCTGTGATTGACAGGCCCTCCAGCATATGATCCTCCATCAATTTCCTACAATATATAAGTGTTGTTCCCATGAAAACCAGCAATCTTAAA